>PVIJ01001384.1:0-123362 GCA_004024925.1 Scalopus aquaticus
GGGGGTGAGGCCCGGGTGGGGGGCTGGGGCGCCCCAGCAGCGTGTCTTCGCTCCGCTCCTCGCCGGGTTTCGGGCTCCCAGGGCAGGATGGGGCTGGGCTCGGCGCTCTCGCGGGTGGGTCCGCACTTTACTGCGCTGTTGTGGAAATACCGAGACCTCGAAGGGCAGAGTGCCCCCCACCACCAACCCAACGCGTCCGCCGCGCCTCCCTGCGCCCGTAACTTCTCCTCACACCCTTTGCCCGCTCCTTCCCAGGGGCTCAGGACCAGCGAATCCACGGGGGTGAGAAGCCCGCACAGCGCGCCTGGCCGAAGGCGCGCAGTGGAGGCTCCAGGGGCGCCCGGAGCCAGAGGCCGCACTCGGCCAGGCTGCGGCGAGGAAGTCAGCGAGCCGGGGCAGTCGGGAGGGCCTCAGAGAGAGGGACAGGTGGGCAGCGGGCATGAGTGGGCCTCGGCACCTGAGGGGCCCTGTCCCCCACCCCCCTCCCAGTTCCCAGAAGGCCCCTCAGGGGTCCACGCGCCAACTCCTGAATCCGGTCTCCTCTGGGCGCGCACCTGGCCAGGTGGGGAGCCCTGGGGCCGGCCTGACCCGCTCCCCGCAGGAGCCAGGCTGTCCATCACCCTCTGTCCTTGCGGGCCGCCTCCTCGCCTGAGAGAGAGCCATTCGGACCCGCCCGAGCTGAACACGGTGATATTTCTGCTGAGCTGTGAAGCTGATTGATAATTTGGAGATGAAATCAATATGGCTCTGCTGCTCATTCCTGGAGCGTCCTGAGCGGGGGGCGCGGGGCAGCGGGCAGCTGGGCCTCCCCGCCATCTGGTAAGCTGGGCTTGGCCTGGATTCACAGCAGAGGTGCCCCTGTGCTTGACCCCTCCCTCCGGAGCTCGGCAGGCTTGGAGGAGGGTGACTGTCCAGCCTCACAGGGCCTGGGTGACAGGGAGCCCTTCCCCTCTGCCAGGCGGTCTGTGCCCTGCCCTGCTGGGCACCCCCTCCAGGGGGCAGGGCCCGGGGCCCAGAGCCCACCCCACCTGCTGGTCACTCCCCTCCCCTCCGCAGCCCCACGGGCCTGGCTCCAGGAGGCCCAGGTCTGCAGCGCCCACGTCGCCCTCAAAGCCTGGGCTTCCCTTGACGCCACTGAGACGGGGCATGTCCCGTCCACTGTGAGCCCCTGAGCCTGTGGCCACTCGTGACCCCCAGATCTGCAGGGTGGCTCCCAGGCAGCCTGCCCCACGGCCCCCCGACCAGCCCCAGGCCCCCACACCATGCTGCCCCCTGCGCCTGCGGGAGCGCCAGCCCGAGACCCGTCACCGGGAGGGAAGCCGGCCAGTTCCTCTCGAGACTGGGGGCCGAGGGACAGGCGGTGAGCGGGCAAGCGGAGCATCCGAAGGCGCTGGGCACAGCAGGGAGCGGGTGCTGAGCCGGCCAGGAGACACCCAGGAGCGGCAAGGGGGACACGAGGCGGGGCAGGGCCCGGGGGCGGCCCGGAGCCAGGGGCATGAGTGGGGAGGTGGACCGCGCAGGTCCAGTGGGGCAGGTCGTGGGACCCTCCCCGCCCTGCCCGGGTCGCACCTGGCCCAAAGATGGAGTCCTTCAGAGTCGGTCAGCGAAGCCGCCCAGGGCCCCGCTGGATGCGCCCTCCCGGCTACACCCTCCCGGCCACGCCCCGCGCCTGGACCACCCCACCAGCGCACCTGCAGGCAGAGCTGTCCCGCTGGCCCACAGCCCACAGGAGCCGACTTTCCTGCCCCTTCTGAGGCCGCCCAGCAGTCAGAACTCCGGCTCCGCCCAGGACATCAGCGCCGGTGGGCTCAGAACCTCCCCAGCCGCCCCGGCCCAGGCAGGGCCAGACATTCCCGACAGGGGCTGGACCACAAGGGCTTTGCACCATGCCTGGTGACCGCGGTCAGACCGCCTCCTGGCCCGGGAAGGGGGCACACGGGACAGAGCGCCCGGGTGCCCTGCTATGGGTCTGGGGGGCAGGTGGGAAGTGGGGCACAGGCAGAGGCTCCTCTCCCAGCGGGCAGCTGTGGGGCCCGAGGCCTCGTGCTGCAGACCCCGTCCTGCCTGGAGGCCGGTGGGCAGTCTGCCCAGAGCACAGCCCTCGCCGGTGTCAGCCATGAGGTTGGCTGTGACCGGCCCCAGCACCCCTTCTCCAGTGATCCCCTGGCCCCAGCGGGCACAGAGCCCAGCGCCCCTAGGGTGCCCGCCCCGAGAGAGGCAGCGTCCGCGGCCAAGCTCTTCCTCGCGTCCCCTGTTGCCCCAAGTCACAGACGGGCACCGAGCGAGGCGCCGGCCGCAGGGAGGACGTCCCGCGCCACCCGCCCGTGGACAGACCTCGCGGCTGCCCGAGGTTCCGCGCAGGAGGGGCCAGCGCGGGGCGGGCTGTGGCCGGCGGGCCCGAGGCCGGAGCCCACGGCTGGCCGGCGGCGGGCGGAGGCGGCGGGAGCATTGACCGGCGCATCGATCCCCAGGGCGCAGCGCACAAATCATTTTGCACTAAACTGCGGAATCGATGGAGAAATCTCCCGGAAAATTTATATTAAAAGTCTCTGTTTGCCTAAATGAGTTCCCTGTGCCCCATATTGAATATTTGGCTGATGAATTGAATGGGTTTAAATTTGAACATTGCAGACCCATTAAAGAATGAATTCTTAAATCAAACCCTGCCATTTATGATTGAGACGAGATTTCCTCTGCGGTGGACCAGCCGCTGTATAAATCAGCTGTGCGTTTTATACTGAACCATAAACAAGATATAATTCTTTTAAATACACAACAGGTGCCTTAAATCTTTTGATGCATCTTGTATTTACCCGAGTGCACTGCTGTGTTTACACCGGGTCGCTGGGCTCTGCGCGCCGCGGTGAAGGTTAAAGCCACCGCAGCCGGCCCGGCCTGCCGGCACGTGTGACCCTCGCTCACTCACAGCGCACACCCGCCTCACACGCCCCGGGCGTGCACTCGGGCCGCCTGCTCACACCGCACACCAGCGCGGCGCCTGCGCAGAGCGGTCCCAGTGCTGAGAGCCCACCTGCGCTGAGCGAGGGGCGGGCCCAGCGGGGGCGGGCCCAGCGGGGGCGGGAGGCTGGGCCCAGCGGGCAGTGGGCTGGGGCGGCCTTCCTGGCCAGAAGGGCGGGGGGCGCCCAGACACGAGCCAGGGGAGCCCTCGCTGGCGGTCGGGAGGGAGGAGTCTGAGGGGGCCTGAGCGGGGCTGGCCAGCAGGCGCCGTGAGCCTGGTGAGACGCCCACTCTCGAACACGTGCACGCACGCACCCACGCTCACCCTCCCCATGTTGGGGTCCCCCAGCCTGACCCCCACACGCTGGGCACCCCCCTGCTGAGGCCCAGGAACCTCCATGCACATTTTTTTTAGTCGGCGAGTAAGAGAAGGGAGCGGGCAGCGGGCAGCGGAGGAGGGCCCACCCGTGCCCCCGCCAGCCCCTGGCCGTGCACTGGACACGCAGGCTGTACACCGCTGGGCCCCCGGGCTCACGCGGCCCCTCCCGGAGGGGGACGGGCAGGGCGCCCGCAGGACGTGTCGGAGACGAGGCCAGGGTCCCACAGCAGAGGGCAGAGGACAGCGTCGCGGGGGCAGCCCGCGGGCACCAGCAGCTGTGCCCGACGCACGGTCAGCTCCCGCCAGCGCCACCTCTCGGGCCTACCGCGGCCTGCTGGATTCCGGTGGGCACTGACCTGACCAGCTCTGCGGCCGGCATGCAGCGGCCGACAGCCCTGGGAGGGGTCGAGCAAAGGGCAGAGGGCCACGTGACTGCGGGCAGGACGGCGGGGGACACGTGGGGACAGACTGGCCGCCGCGGCTCCGGGGACACGCCGGAGATGACCCCGGAGGCGCCACCATCAACGTCGGGTCACGGGTCAACACCAGCGAATCCTGGACCCGGCTGGGCAGCGGCTTCTGTGAGTGATGGGGACGGGCGGGGACAAAGACGGCCGCTGGCCCCTGGCAGGGCCCGGGTCCAGGAGGAGGGTCAGGGAGCCTGGGGGGCTGGGGGGGCCCCAGGGAGGATCAGGGGTGTCCGCCTGGTTGTCGTGACAAAGACCAGCGGCCCAGGACACTGGGGCACTGCAGCCTGACACTCAGAGGCTGACCCGTGGCGTCCCGAGACCAGGCTCCCCGGGACCCGGGCTCCCCGAGAGCCGCGCTCCCCAAGAGCCGCGCTCCCCGAGACCCGGCTCCCCAGCACTGGAGGGCCCTGCCTCTCCTGGGTCTTGCCCAGCCTCGCATGCCCCTGGCTGTGCCCTTGGGACCTGCAAAGCAAACCTGCTCCGCGTGCTCAAGCGCGCGTCGGCCATATCTCCCCGAAAGCGCCGGGTGGCCGCGCTTCCTCCGCCGAGGCGTCTCGCCGGGCCCGCCGCTCGCGCGCTGACCCTCAAGGGCTCCGGGCGTCCACCGCACACGTGCATCCGTCTCTCCACGGCCGGGCAGCGCCGCGTGGACGACGAGGCCGGATCTGTGTCGCGCAACAAGCCCTTCCCGGCGAGCTCGCCGCTGACGCCGTCCGCCTGAGCGGAAGCGCCGAGAGCAGGGCCCCGGCTCCAGCCCAACCGTCCCCGCGGCGAGCACCCTCCTAGCTAACCCCGAGGAGCCGGCAGGAGGACCCGGGCCCTCGGGGCTGCAGACGTCGGGCGGCAGAGACAGGAGTGGCCACTTCCTGCGGGGCCGCCCGCTCCTGGGGAGCAGCGAGGGGCTTGTCCGCGCGCCCGCTGACGGAGCGGGGAGGAGAGGTCCGGCACCGACTCGCACCCGGGTCTGCGGACCACAGGGCGTGGTGAGGCGGGGGCGCCGCGCCGGGCTTGCCTCCCCCTCCCCGGACGCCCCGTCCCGTCCACTGGTGCCTGTACGCTGGGCACCCAGGGACGCCTCCTCCAGGGCCGCCGGCAGCCCGACTCCAGGCCCCGTGCGGTCTCTGGCCCAGCTCGGCCCGGCCTCTGTGCCGTCCGTCCCCTGGGCTGGCCGGGGTGGCCAGGCTGGGCCGTGCGGAGGGCTCCCCCTCCCAGGAGGAGCGCGGCACTGGAGCAGGCAGTCGCGGGGCAGCGCTTGGGGCCGTCTCCGCCTCCTGCCCGGGCCCTCCTGCGTGCTGAGGCCCAGCCGAGGCCACCCAAACCCCACTTACCCCAGAGTGACCCCGTGAACTCGGTCGCTGCACTGAGCCCGCCGCCCCCTTAGCCCATGCGGAGGCCCGAGCGTCTTCCCGTGCTGTCTGGAACGGGGGAGCCCCTGCGGCCCTGAGCCCCGGGTGTGCCTCGCACGCGCCCACCGGGCCCTCCCTCTGGGCGCGCCCCAGGCTCCTGTCTTCAGCCCGCCCCCAGCCCCGCCCGCTGCCTAAGCGCAGAGCCTGGGGGAGCAGCTGCCTCTCAGAAGGGGCGGAGGACCGAGGCCGCTTTTCCGGGGGGTCGGCGATTTTTAAGGCCTCCCGGAAACTACCCAACACCTGACCCCATTCGCAGGCCAGACTGAGCTATGTGGTCACACTCGGGCCCAAGGAGGCCGGGAAGTGGGGTCCCAGTGGGGGTCTGGCTCGCCCCGAAAAGCCAGGACCCCAGCAGGGTGAGGACAGGCCAGGAGCACCCACTGCCACGCGGGCGCCCCACCCCTTGGCAGTCCCAAGGCCCCGCAGGCTGGGCTGCATCCACCGGGCAGCCGCTGCGCCGCAGCGGGGCAGGGGCAGGCACCGCCGGCCAGGACACAGCAGCCCCGGCCAGGGTCCAGCCCGAGGGACGAACAGCCAGACCTACTCCCAGGCAAGCGGCTCTGTTAAGAAGGGGTCTGCTGGGCCTCCGGCTTCCGGCTGGGCCTGCCACATGGCGGTGCCCTGGCCCAGGGCCTGCCCCTGCCCCCAAGAGCTCTGGCCACAGGCTCTCCTGTCCGGACTCGGGCCAGCCCGCAGTGCTCCCGGGACCCCCATCTCCAAGCACCCCGAGGACCCTGGAGCTGCCAGCAGGCCTGAGGCTCGCAGACCCAGCTAGGCCCTCAAGGGCACAGGGCAGGCAGGATGGGAGCTCCCCAGCGTCCGGCTGGCTCCTCTGCCCCACCCCAAGCCAGAGCAGCAGGCGACGCCGGCTCCGGGGGAACCGCAGCAGCGGGTGGGCAGCTCCACGGCCACTGCCAGCCTGGGGGCCGTGCCCACGCATGGGACAGCAGGGGCAGCGGGGGCCAGCAGGGGCCAGCCGCTGTCGGCACCGCTGGGCCTGGGCCTCCTGGGACAGGGCCTGGCGGCGGGCCGGCCTCTGCACTGGCCCTCTGGTCGGCCAAGGGCGGCAGCGGCCCAGACTCCCCCGTGCCAGGGCCCGCAGGGCCGAGGGGGCTTCCTGATGCCCTCGGGGGCAGTGGCCTGCGGCCTCTGCTGCTGGCCACATGGGCCGCGCCTCGGCTCTGCTGGGGAGGCCTGCTCTGTCCAGCGGCCAGCGCCTGGGGCCGCCGGGCCGCCCACCTCCGGCCGAGCCGGCCCCTCCCGCGGCGGCTCACCGGTGACCTTGTGATAACCTGAGTGCCATCCGTCAGGGGCCGGCCGCCAGGCTCCGGAACACTGCGGCAGCTCATCTGAATTCAAATTAGCCTGGGAGACGCGCGGTGCCAGCCATAACTCAGCGCGCGGAGCGCGGCCGCCCGCGGTCGGACATCACCATACATTCCTGGGGCGTCGGACAGGGCCGCTAATGAAAATATCAATCAAAAACTCGGCTGACTTAATGGTCAATTTAAATTAATTAATTGGGGAGGAGAAAAAAGTCGAGGGGGCAGCGCTGCCGGGCCCGCCTCTGCCGGCCGTGAGACACGGGTGCCGGCCGGCGCAGCCCCCGCCCGGGCGAGGGGCAGCCCTCCCCAGGACCCCGCGGGCCCGGGGCCCGCGCTGTGGCCTGTGGTCTGCGGAGACGGCCAGCACCAGGCCGCGCCGTGCTGGAGGCACCTGCTCCTCCTCTGCTGAAGGGGACGCTGCCTGGCCCAGCCCACGGCAGGGCCGAGGGCCACCAGGCCTCCTGTTCGTGACCCCAAGGGCGGCACCCCCGGGGAGGCCCGGAAAACTGGCTAGCTGGCCCTGAGTCCCACAGAATCGCCAGGCCTGACCGGCCGCGGGCCACAGAGGCCAGCTGGGCCGGGGGCCACAGAGGCCAGCTGGGCCGGGGCAGGCGGCCCCTGAGCACAGCCCCATGGACAGACTGCCTGGGAGCAAAGCCGCCCCGATGGGTGCCAGGGATGGGTGCCAGGGAGTGCCCCGGTGGGCGGGGGGCTGGGCGGGGAGCACCCCGAGGTCACCCGGCTTTAAGGTGTGGGCGGCACCTTGTGCTTGACCCTGCGGGGAGTCGGGGTGGAGTTGGCAGCCAGGCCGGGCTCCAGGAGGCCCTGAGCAGTGCCCAGCTGGGGGCCCACTGCCCGGGGCCTCAGGCCCTGAGGCGAGCGCTGGAGGAAGGGAACAGCGGGGGCCCCAGCTGGCTTTGCCCGCTCGCCCGCCCGGCAGCGCCTCCGTGTCCACCAAGAAGCCCGCCCAGGCCTGTCCCTCACACTTCCCTTGGCCACCCGGGTCCCCGGGCCTGGCCCTGGGAGTGCCGCTGCCTGGCCCTCAGGGGAGGGGGCAGGCCCTCTGCCCGTCACAGAAGGCTGGGGTCAGCGTGAGCTGCCTCTTGGGGACACAGTTCCCGGCTGAGGACCAGTCATGCCCTAAAGCACACAGTCCCCGCACCACACCCCAGCTTCCCGGGCCCCCACAGCCACCCGTGGAGCCGGGTGCTGGGCACAGAGCCCCAGACCGCTCCAGACCCACTGGCCAGAGCGAGCGGCCATGCGCATTCTCCCCGGCCCCGGGCGCAGGGGGCTGGACGTGCTCCCAGCAGCCCCTCCGCAGTCACAGCCAGCCCTGGTGCCTGGCCTGGGGAGCCGGGGGACTGCCTTCCCACCCAGAGGGAGCCCAGCACTGTCTCCTGGGGACACGCCTGGATCCTTTCCCCAGGCCGAGCAGTGGAGGTAGCCACAGGGGCTGGGGCCACGGGGCGCCGGTCTGACGGCCCCCATCACCCGCCCGCCCGCCGGCCCGCAGCAGGAGCCACCACCAGGGCGATCTTTGCTGCCACCCAGCGGCCACTGGGGACGGTGCAAGCAGACGCAGGCCACTGCGGGGTGACCAGCCTCCAGGAGCCTGCGGGCCCTGCACCTGAGTCCTGGCCGGAGGGCACCCGGGGGCCAAGGGCACCGGGCTGAGTTATGGGCCACGCAAAGGTGAGGTCCCCCCAGAGGACACGGCAGGCATAGCCCAGGCCGCGGCCCACCTGGCTCCACCAGGCCCCGGGGGGTTTGCTGTCCACCCTGACTTCGGCACAGTGTCCCAGTCGCCCAAGAGCCAGGACCAAGGCCCGGAGGGCCTGACCGCGGCCCGTGCCACTGGGACAGCTCCAGCATCCGCACGCGCACCATCCGCTGTGCCGCGGCGTCGGTGCGCCAGCCCAACTCCCCACCCGCCGCTGCCAGGACCCCACACAGCCCCCGGGCTCAGTACCCCCGTGCCCCAGCCCCGCGTCCCGCTCAGGAGCACCCCAGCCTGGGCACCCTGGAGGATGCACGCGATGGGGAGCAGGCCCCTCCCTCCCCGGCCAGGACGCCCCCCGGCTACCTGGGGAGTCCTGGGCTGAGCTGCCGACCGTGTGGCCGTGCACAGACGCCCACGGCCTGAGCGGACGCCGGAGCCCCGTCGCGGCCCTGCCGCCAGCTCGGCCTCCTGCGCCCAGGGGCTGCAGCGGGGTGCGGGGAGCCCTCGGTGCTGCAGTGGGGCCAACCGCTCGCTGCCCGGCCCTGAGGGCGAATTCTGGTGTCCAGGCGGCAGCCCCCATGGACAGGGAACAGACCCACAGACAGGAGGGGCACCCAGGATCAGCGAGGGGGCGGCTGCACAGGGAGCCCCCAAAGCTGGGCACGCCAAGGTGGGCGCTGCTCGGCCTCCCCACATGTCCAAGGAGATGCCTGCGCCTGGCTGGCCCATGTGGGCAGCTGTCCAGACAGCCGTCTGGGGGGGCAGCGTCACAGCACCTGGCCCAGGGCTGGAGCAGCGCTGGCCGCAGAGTCCCCAGGGAACAGGCCCCCCAGCAGCTTATATAGACGACAGGGCGGGGCCAGGCCTCTTTATGCAAATGAGGCTTTCAGTCTGTGCATTCTCATTGGTGGAGCTTGTGAAGCAGTGATTGGTTGCATTTCAATCCTGGACAAGGATTGTGCCCGCGGGCCCCGGGTTTTCTGCCGTGGACCCGCCCCACGTGGGGGCGGGGGCGGGGTGCCTGGATGCCCCGCTCGCCCGGGCTCCAGCAGCCCCGGCGCCCCGCAGCCCCAGACGCCTGGGCGCCCCACGTGCCGGGACCCCGACCCTCAGCGGCCTCTGGCCCTGGCCGTGACCCAGAGCTGGGTGCCCCGTATCTGATTCATCACAGGCGAGCCTGGAAGGCGCCAGAGAAAGGCCGCGCACTTGAGCCGGCTGACCCGGGTCATCGGGCGCAAAGTCCAGGGGTCCCGGTGGCAACAACCAGAGTCCAGAACCGAGGCGGGCTTTGCGGGACCGGACAGGAGAGAGGCTGCGCAGAGCCGACAGCCCCAGCTCAGAAGGGAGCTGAGCTGAGGGCTCTGCCGCATGCGGGGTGGACACCACTCCCAGACGCGTGGCCACCAGCCTGGGCCTGAGCGAGGCCTCGAAGCTTCCAGGGGCAGACGCGCCCCCAGCCGGGAAGGGGCAGCCTCTGATGGCTCCGCGGCCGGACGGGGGGCGGCTTCAAAGCGCAGGAAGGGACCGTGGACGGACATGCTCCAGCCCGTCCACACGGGGGGCGCTGGTCAGCCTGGGGGACACGCCAAATCTGCGGCCTCAAGGACGACTCTGAGGGAAAGGAGCCGGCCGGCGGAGGCCCCGAGTCAGGACACGGAGGGACAGAGGGCAGAGGGCGGGCGTGGGGGCTGGAGCTTCCTCTTCGCAAGGCGCAGCGCTCTGGGATGGCCACGCACCACTTAATGGCCCTTAGCTGGCTACTTAAGGTGACCGAGATGGGCAGACAGGTTGTGGGTACTGTGGTCCAGCAGAAAAATCGGAGCTGTGAAGACGGCCCTGGGTGCACACACACAGGCACGCCCCGAGGACACTGGGGCCAGGGGGACACGGCCCCACGCCCAGGTCCACTCCTGCGGGGCCCCGGGGGCCAGGCGCCAGCCCTGGGTGGCCTGGACATGCTGGCCTCGCAGGGACTGGGGTCGAAAGGAAGCTGGCCAGACCTTGTGCACACGGCACAGCGTGTGACAGGCGTGCGACACAACAGGCCTCGAGCCGCAGCGCAGCGGGGCAGGGCTGCTCGCTCTGCGGTGTCTCCGCTACATCCAAGTGGAGAAGCACTTACAGCCTCATTATTTAAACCAACGCCATGAATCTCAAAATTAATAAAGGATCTAAAAAAGGGAAGCCGGCGCCGGAGCGCCCTAAATCTCCCCTGGGTGGAGAGCGAGCGCGCCGCTGTGAGGCGGGTTTACGGCGGGCCCGGCTGCGGCCGCAGGAGTCGGCAGAGGATTCACAGCCTTAAGTGCTTTTATTACTGAGCAAGAGAGACTGAAAATAAATGAACTAAACATTGGACACAAGGAGGGAAAACAGAACAATAAAGTAAATCCACGGGAGGCAGGAGGGGGGAAGATAAAGGCGGATTAATGAATTGGAAACAAGAAAAATGGGCGCGCTCATCAGTAAATCCAAGCGCCGGTTCCTCAAAATAAACAAACACACAGGGCTCTGGCCGCTGGTGGGGGGAGCTGGCCGCGGGGGGCCGGGCCCAGAAAGCCGGGGATTGGAAGTGACAACACGCTGGATATTCTTGATGAAACGGAGTCTTCTTCAGCTCCCTAAGTCACCCACGTCAACTTAGGCTACGGAAGCCGCGAGCACGCCGCAGGGCAGAGCGTGGCTCGCGGCTGGGGACCCCCACGGCGGGGGCAGGCTGGGTGGGCCTGGGTGGGCTGCAGCGCACGAAGTGCCGCCTGCTGTCCAGGGTGGACTGAGGCTGGAGAAGGGGGCCTGCCTCCCCAGGACCCCGACCACGAGGTGCCGGCACAGCCCGAGCTGGTGGGAGCTGACGGGACCCCTCTGCGGGGCTGGGGGAGGGCCCCCTGGGCCCAGGGTCGGGGACAGCCGCCTCGCGCAGGACAGGGCGCCTCCCCTTTCTGCCCTGAAGCGGCGCCAGCTCTGTGCAGCAGGAATCGCCTGCCGGGCAGTGGGGCTGCAGCCGCAGGGGCCGGCCTTGGGTGCGGCTGGCCCAGACCCAGCCCCAGCTTCTGGGGTGCCAGCCAGGCTGCCCCTCCCCGGAAGCCACTCATCCTGCCGCCCGCCGGCTCTCTGGCTGGACAGCGCTCCCCCAGACCCACCCGCCCCGCCGGCCCTGGCCAGCCAGCCCGCCCACCCCACTCACGGTCCTCGCCTCCTGCCCCACCCCCCAGGGCTCACGAGCAGTGAGGTCCGCGGAGGGCCGGGAGTCAGGACGCCCCCTTCTCGCGGGCGGGCGGGGCGGCACGTGTGCTGCCCAGAGCGCTGGCCTCGGCCGGATGCCCCCACCGGACCCCACAGGCCCCACGTCTCCCCACTCGGCCTCAGGGCACCTGCCCTGCCTCGTGTCCCCTCGCTCTGCGCCCGCCGCTCCCACCCAGCAAAACGCCCCTTTCTGAACAGACGAGGCTTGTTTGCTGCCTTTACTGAGCTGCAGAAGAAAACGAGGCGCTGGACAGCTGCCGCAGGGCCAGCCCCAGCCCAGCGGCCCCAACCCCTGCCAGCCGCCCTCCGGCCCACCGCACCGAGGCCGCGGCACTGCTGCGGGGCTGCCTGGGACACCCGGGCACAGCGCGCTCCCAGCGCCAGGGCCTCTCCGGCGCCACCCCGGTGCAGCAGCTCCGACACAAGGCCCGCAGGCCGCCGGCAGCACCCTCTGGGGGAGGACAGGTGACCACTCACTGCCATCGCTGCCCGAGCCCCACCTGACCCCGCGGCCGCGCTCCAGGCGAGGGTCTTCCCAGGGGCTCCTCCGCGGAAACGACCCCCACGGCAGCCCCGCCCACTCCCGCTGTCCTCTCCCCGGGTGGGGAAACCCCGCAGCAGGCTGGCAAGGTGACCAACGGGTAGAAGGTTCTTTTATTTTGGCCACACCACTCCATACAAAAGCAGTAGAAGCTCAAGTCTTAACACGGTCACAAGCGACACCAGGGGATCTGCACACGGCGTCATTTACAGCACTTCACGGGGGCCCGGCCCGGCCCGGCCTACGGGGCCGACCAAGCAGCCTGCACACGCCCCCAGCGACTCTGCCACGGGGGCCGAAACCCAAGTTTCCATAAAGACGTCGACGGTGTTGACCCCGAACTGCTTCAGACCCCCGGACGCAGCGGCCGGGAGCGGACCCCTCGGCCAAGCGGCGGCTCTGAAGCCGACAGGCCTGGGCACACCGGGCGAGCTCGGCCAACTCCGTGGGCGGCAGGGGTTGAGCGCTGGAGTTTGCTGCAAGATCACTGCAAGTTCAGTTTTCCTCGCATTAAGGTCCATTTCACAATTTAAAACATGCACACACTCTATACATAAAACCAATGTTTAAGAAAGTAAGGCCAGAGTAGCGATCACCAGAGAGCATCAACTATTAACAAGCGTCCGGCCCCACGACGCCCTGGGCCGCCTCCAGGGGGCGCCGTTAGCTCGTGGCCGAGAAGTCCCGCAAGGGCTCCATCAAACAGGCTTCCAGGTCAAACTCCTCACCCACGGGGCGGTCCACGTGTCTGACCTTGGTGGGCGTGCCAGCGAACACGTCCTGGAAAGCAGGCGGTCAGCGGTCAGGGCGAGGGCTCACCCAGCGGGGCCTGCTGCAGGCGGCACCGGGCCCGTCGCTCGGGGCCAGAGGCCACACACAGCCCGGCCGCCACAGCGAGAGCTCAGGCCACGGGTAGCCTTGGCAGCGCACGCAAGTGAGGGGAAGAGGCCTTTAACTTTCTAATGAGAATGCAGAGCAGGTCTGACGGACGGAGCAAACGCTAAGGCAGGGTCTCGACCGAGGTGGCCCAGAGACCGGGCCCGGACAGCGCCGGGAAGAGGTGAGGGGCCTCGGGGCCGGGGCACTTACAAGGTGGTCCTGAGAGCTTGTCTGGGACTCAGAGCTGCTTTCGGCGGACTCGGTCTCCATCTCCCCCAGGTCCACAGGGCGTCTGCCAAGGGAGTCAGCAGGCCCGTCAGTCACCTCCCAGGGCCCAGGACGCGCCCCCGGGCCAGTCCCCCAGCTGCCGGCGCGAGACCAGCCACGCCCACCACCACCCTGACCCGCGCCGCTGCGGACGAGTGCGGGGCGGCCCACGGGTGTCGGCAAACGCGAGCCGCGTTAGGCAGTGGCTCAGACACGACATCCCCGATACGTGTCCCAGCACGAAGCAGAGGTTTGCTGGCGCGTGCGCGTCTGCGGGGGACCGGCCACGAGGCCCGAGACGACAGAGGCTGGGCAGCACGGGACCGCCCTGACCGCGAGGCAGACTCGGGCCCGAGGTGAAAACTTCCGAGCAGACACAAGTCTGAAAACCGACAGGGCAGACCCGCCTCCGCTGCTCCGGCGTCGAGGCCGCCTCCAAACCAGACACCGGTCGCGGCAGACTAAGCGCAACTGCTTTTCTAGCACAGGAAATAAACACAGCCCGAGATGGACAGCCCGGCCCCCGACCCCTCCAGAGCCACCAGCCCAGGACCCTCGAGCCACCAGGGAACAGACGCCGGGACCCGCCACGACAGTGAGGACGCACAATTCCTGCAGGTCGCAGCCCTCGTCGGCAGGGGGGTCCCAGAAGTGCAGAGCCACTTTCCAGAGCTTGATCTGCTGGTCCCACGACCGGCGGCTGTACTTCTTAAACTTGTTGGGGGTCTTGGGGTGAATGCCAGGCTGTCGAAGGTGCCTACAGGAGAGAGGCGGTGACCCTAGTACACGCGACTCAGCCTTGCACACGAGCGTGAAAACAGCCCAAAACCCAGGTGAGCACACCGAGAAGCTGGGCTGACCGAGATCCTGAACGGGCAACGGCACGAAGACCCCCCCCGCCCCGACTCCCCAAGGGGGCAGCCGCAGCAGGCCGCTCTCGCCCCCCGCTAGGCCATCAGACCTGAGACCTGGGCTTCTCTCTCCCCGCTGGGTGCATGAGTTTTGGGAGACTGCTCTGGGGCCTGGGAAAGGAAATACCGCCAAGGGCTCTATTTCAGGAAATGTTATTTTTTTAAACCTATAGTTCCAGTCTGGGCCTCCCCGGTGGCGCAGCGGGTGAGCGCTGCGCTGTGGAGCTGTCGGCAGCAGCGATGCGAGTTCGACCCCAGGCCAGTGAGATTCCCACATGGCGCGGCAGACCTCTCCTGCCTCCCCGCTGCTCCCCTCAGCAGTGTGCTTTGGTCGATCTGCCTGTTCTGCTCCCCACTCTGTCTCTGGTGACCCCTCTCGCCGCCCCCCATCTCTGGCCTGTACCCCAGCTTGTGTGCATAAATAAATACAATATTAAGATAACTACAGTTCCAGTCTTCCGGCCCCTGGGCCATCATTACAAAGCAAGCGCCTGGAAACCACGGAGACCGGCGCGCAGCAGGCAGGAGCTACTCCGAGTCAGCCCTCCCGCGAGACCAGCCCGAGCGTGCCGGCACGCCCGCAAGGCGCCTACCTGGGGACTTCCTTGATGTAGCGGTCGTAGGCGATGGTGTTCTTCCCATAGTTGATCTGCTTCTGTCTCCTCATCAGGACGCTTTCGTCTGTCTCCAAGTCGGCCGGCGCCACAGACGTAGACTCCTTCGAGTCAGAGCTGAAGAAAAGCAAAACTTAGAGGCGAAGCCTCGCGCGGGAGCCGTGCTGCATGGAGCCGAGGCGTCACGATGCGGCGGGGCCCTCGCCACGCGCCAGGGCAGCCCGCGGCCCCCGCGCAGCCGCCAGCACCCCTCGCCCGTAGCACCCACCTTCCCGACGACGACGTCCTCGCTCTGCCGGAGTCGTTTATGAGGAGTTTCCTTTTATACCTGAAAGCAAGATAAACGTCGTTTAAAAGCTATGACAGCGACTGCTTACTGCTCTCAGACCGAAACGAGCTGCCAGGACGCCGTGTGGGGCGAGGGCCGGGGCGACCGTCGGCCACTGACCCCCGACCCCCGTTCTAAGGAAGGCCGTCTGCCAACACCGGTCAGTGCCGCGTGGCCAGGCCAGGCGGGCGCTGCCCTCACCCACTTCACCCGGCAGAGGCCCCCCAGGGCAGAGACAGACAGACGTGACATGGACGTTTCCGCCCCTAAGCCCTGGAGTCTTCGGGGAGAAAAGGGGCGGGGGAGGCGCAGGGCTCGGTGCTGCGGCCGCCCCGTCCGGCGCTGTCACGGCCTCGGGTGCACAGGGCAGTGCCCTCCATTTTATGGGACACAGCCACACCTCGTCCTTCCTTCCACTCAGCGCCCCTCATCTTCCGGAGCCGACCACCTGGCAGACACCAGGCCGCTCCGCGCCCGGCCGGAGCCAACAGCGCTGTGCACGGCTTCCTGTCCCGAGCAGCCTCCCGTTCCCAGACAACCTTCCTGAGTTGCCATTGCGATCTGCTGCCCTCTAACAGGCTGTTTGCCTCCCACTGCTCTGCCTGAGCCTTGGCTCCTGACTACTGCCGTCTCTATCGCCCTCCCCCTCAGTAAGGGGTCCTTTTAATCTCCTATTTCCTCTCACTGTGTAAACACTTTGTAACTAATCCATATTCCTTATGTTTGCTTTTATTCCCCTTGACATAGGAGTCAAGTCTCTAAAAACTTCTTCATCACTGATGCAATGAAACAGTGCCATTGTTTTCAACAACTTTTTTTAAAAACATTAATTTACTTATGCATACAAGGCCCTGGGTGCAGGCCAAAGGTGTTGGGAGGTGAGGACTCCCCAGAGACAGAGCGGGGAGCAGAACAGGTGGATCCACTGAAACACACGGCTGAGGGGGCAGCGGGGAGGCAGGAGGGGTCTGCTGCGTCCTGTGGGTCAGCTCCCTGGTCAGGGATCGGACTCGTGCTTCAGTGGCTGCGGACAGCTTCGCAGGCTGAGACTCAACCCTACGCCCCCAGGGAGGCCCCTCAGCACGTTCTAGTGTCACGGGCCTTACACCTGAATCTCTAACCCATCTGGGGCTTGCTTCTGCATGTGCAGCTGGAGGGAGCCGATGCACCTGGGTGTGCTCACCCCACCAGCGCAGGCCTGTAGCTGCTCCAGCCTGGAATAGGTGCCGTCATCGACATGGCTTTACTTCTGGGCTCTGGACTGTTTCACTGACCAGTGCAGCCATTTTGTGCCAATTCCATAGTTTTTACTGCTGTTGCTTTAGAGTGATTTGTAATTAAGTAGCTACACCTTCATTTCTTTTTCCTCAGATATAGGTTTTGCTATTCCAGATCTTCTGAAGTTTCATTATAAATTTCAATTACTTTCTGTTCAATTTCTTTGAAATTTGACGGGGGGATGGTGTTAAATTCACATCACTTAGGCTGGACTAGACAGAGCCTCCTCACCCACGAGCACAGGACGTCCTTCTGCCTCCTCACGTCACTATCAAGGTTCTTTAAGCATCTTATTCTCACATAGGCGCTTTACCTGCTTAAATAAACCGAGATGACTTTTTAACACTCCGATAAGTGGTCATTTTCCTGGTTTCTTTTGCTGCTAACTTGTCTGTATACACAAAGCTTAGGCTGACGTCGTGGCCAGCCACTTCGCGACGCGCGTCGGTTCTTTCTCACAGCCTCGTGGCCGACTCCCTGGGGCTTCCGTACATACGGCCAGGCAGTCGCGATCCGTTCACTTCTTTTCCGATTTGGGTTCCCTTTATTTTCTGTTTTTGTCTGATAGCTCTTGCCAAAATCTCCAATAGTAAATTAAACAGAAGTTATGACATTAGCATCCCTGCCTTGTTCCTGATCGTTACAGGAAAGTTTTTAGCTTCTCACCATTAAGTATTATATTGGGGGTCTCTCTGGGGCACAGGGGTTAAGTCTCAGCACTATGGAGCTGCCGCAGCTACTGTAGCCTGAGTTCGATCCCCAGCCAGGGAGCTTCCCACAGGGCGCAGCAGACCCCTCCTGTCTCCCCGCTGCTCCCCTCAGCAGTGTACTTCAGTAGATCCGTCTCTGGTGAATCCTGTCTCTGGTGAACCCTCTCACCACCCCACACCTCTGGCCTACACCCCAGATCTTGCATGCACAAATAAATAAATCGCTAGGAAGAAAAAAGTGTTATATGGGCTTTATCTGTGATATAGATTTATCATGTCAAGGTAGGTTTCTATTATTGCCATCTTGTTTAGCATTTTTACCATAAACGGGTGTTGAATCTTATCAGTGCATTCTCTGCACGTCCTATTACCATTTTTACCTTTACCTTCATTGATAAATAAACTTTTCATTCTACTACTACAATCACGTATTCCTGGGACATATGTCCGCGGGTTCACCTTCCCCTCCTGGAAAGAGGCTTTTTAAGACCCCCAGTCCACCCCCATCTTGCTCCTCTGAGTTTGATAAGACATTTGTCCTGTATCACAGCACCCACCCAACTCCAGCTTCGCAAGGGCGTCACCAAAAGGAACGCAGCAACCAAAGTCGTGGAGCGTCTACCCTCGAGTGGGCTGCACTGTCCCAGTGCGGCCCGGACACCAGGAAGTAAGGACTCAATCTCCTGCATCTAGACTCTCACTGACCATAGACCACCCTACAAGAACCAAGAATGAGTCCTTCAGTCATTCTCACAGCGTGCCATCCCTCCCGGGACCCAGCTGGGAGACCGCCTGCAGTAAAACCCAGACCCCGCAAGTCTTCAGACTGCTGGGAGGTGGGTGTCACCCCCTCCTGGTGGGACGTGAGGCAGACCCCCAGTGTGAGCAGGTCCAAACACCCGTATCTTAGAAAAAGCATCAGCGTTCCACAGAAGGGGTCCCCCGCAAAGGTCCGCATGGGCCCTAAACAAAAGCAGCCTGATCTCAAAGCAGGGCCACGGCCAGAGACAGGCAGAGTCAGACAACTGGAGACGGAGGACTCCCCGGCAAGGTTCCAGCTGTAGAGTGGAGACCCCAGTTGGGGCCGCCCACTGCACGCAGGTAATTGTAAGAATTGTTAAAAGCCTGTAAGACATCCCAAAAAGGCAGAGACGGAGCTGCGGCAGCCCCCAGCCCTGCTGCCCTGATGGCAGGCTTTCGCCTCAGAATTAAGAAGCGACGACACTCTTAGTTCAACGTGTTTACTCATCCCGCTGAGTTCAGCAGCCTACAGCAAGGGGAGAAAGGCCCACACTGCTGCAGAGCGCAGTTCAGGGGACAGGCAATGGCTGAGGATGCCGCACCTGAGCCGTGAGTACTTGAAATCTGTGAGAATTTGGATACATACATTGCTGGGTACAATACCAAGGGTTCATGGATCTCGAGTTACGGCCCCTGTCTGTACTCAGCATGTCCAATGAGTTCCCTGAGCAGATTCATCTGGAGAACAACTTAAGCAATGGCTGGAAGGCCCCTCCCTAGTGGCCCAGGGGTGAGTCTCAGGCTCAGTCACTGCTGCGGCCTGAGTGCAACCCCCAGCCAGGGAGCTTCCCAGGGGGCCCAGCAGACCCCTCCTGTCTCCCGCTGCCCCCTCTTCTACACCCCAGCTCTTCTACATAAAAACTTGAAGGGGGGGGAAGGCTGGGCCCCCAGTCTCCCCCATTCAGTCGATATAGGGTATCTAAGAATCTGAATTTCTCACTCATCCCAGGAACTGCTGACATTGCCAGCACCCAAGACTCAGTACAAGATAATCATTAAAAACCCAGAGATGGGGCCCCTGGTGGCACAACAGGTTAAGTGCAGCACTATGAAACTGTCCGCAGCCACTGCGCACAAGTCCATCCCTGGCCAGGGCGCTTCCCACAGGGCGCAGCAGACCTCTCCTGCCTCCCCGCTGCCCCCTCAGCCGTGTGCTTCAGTGAATCCGCCTGTTCTGCTCCCCACTGTCTCTGGGGAGTCCTCTCACCTCCCCACAGCTCTGGCCTGCACCCCAGCTCTTCTATGCGAAAATCAGTCTTCAAAAAACCCACAGAGATGACATTTCAACATGGCCCAAAACGTGTACCTTGCCATTTCTTTGTTAACTCTGGTCCTCATCTCATCTTCTTCGACTGCGCTTGCCCAGTCTGAGCACCTAGAACCGGGCTTAGGGCCTTCAGGAGTGGTAAAGCTGCCACGAAATGAAAACGCACATTTGAAGCAGCAGACAAACTTTCAGTTTCAAGTTCTACATTGGAGTGTCCAGAGATCATCTGGAGCACATCGGAGGGCGCCCCAGGAAGCGTGGCTCAGAGTCTGAGCAGTTCACTCGGTCTCTGTCTTGGTTCCTTGAACTTGGTGACCTAGCCTGGGGCCAGCGTTGGCTAAAGCACGAGGACACAGGCCAGAGCAGGCAGTCAACGAGGTATCGTCGGCACCGAGAAGAGCACCTGGTGCTGCTGGCTGGCTTTTTCTGCAAAACAGGCAGCTTTTCTCCCAGAATTACAGTATTTCAGGTGATGTTTGAAACGAGTGGGGTGAGAGGAACCCACTGACCAGCAGATGCAGCGGCGAACACCCCGCGCGGTTCGGGTGGGGAGCGGAAGGCAGGGCGTCCCTGCGGCAGGACTTGGCTGGTAAAAGCACCCCCGCCCCCACCCCGCCCCCGCCCCCGACTAAATTTAATCTAGAAACTCGGTTCCACGAGAGCTCGGACAAAATCTTTACTCAAGACCAGACGGTTTGAAGGTCGGGGCATTTTAAGGGGCCGGTGCGCCTGCAGCCAGATTCCCGGACACCCCGGCGGCTTCGCCCTCCGCCCGCGCGCTCCACTGGCCGCCCCTGGCCCGCGGAGCCAGGCACAGACTCAGCCGCAGCAGCGACAACCGCGGGTCCGCGCGAGTCCCCCCGCCAGGCCCCGGGCGGCGGGCTCCAGGGCGCGAGCCGCGTTAACCGCCCGAGCGCGCTAAGCGGGCCACGCGGCGGCGGCCCAGGAGCACGGCGTGGACAGGCCGGCCCGGAACCCTCCGCGCCCGGAGACGCGCGGCGCCCACCTGTCGGGCCTGCGGCCGGCGCCCGGCGTCCTGGCGGGGCCCTCGGCGTCCCGCGGCGTCCTGCGCCGGCCGTCCGCTCCGCGCTTCCGTCCGAGGCTCCATCTCGCGGGCGACGGCGGGCTGCGCGGGAGGCGGGTCAGGGGGCCGCCCGCGCCCGCCCGCCGCCGCCCGCCCGCCGGGCCCCCGCTCACCTGGCGTCGCCGTCGCAGCGGCTCCCGTACCCCGGCGGGCTTCGCGGGCGGCAGGCCATGGCGGCGGCGGCGGCGGCGGCGGCGGCGACGTCCCGCGCCGGCGCTGACGGCTCTGCGCGCGCGCCCCGCCCCCAACCGCCTTTACCCGGCGCCGGGCCCCGCCCCCGAGCTCCCGCGCGGCGGGTCGGGCGCGACCATCGGGCCCACGTCGGCGGGGGAGCCCGCTCGGCTGCCCGCGTCCCGCCGGCGAACCAGGCCCGGGCTGGGCTCCCGGGACGCCGGGGACACCACAGACTTCAGCCTCGGACGCCGCCGTCAGGGAGGCTGGTGGACGCCCTCGGGTTGGCCGAGGAGAGACCCCCAAAAAAGGTGGGCCCCCCCAGGCACTGAGGTGGCCGGGCCCTCGGGCCCCTCGGCGCTGATTGGCCGCTCCTTCGCTGGTGGGGGAGGGGTGTTGGCGGGAGATTCGGAGGCGCGCGTCGCGGACGCTCTGCGGAGGCGAGCGGCGGCCTCCGATTGGTCCCGCCCGGGAGGGGGCGCGTGGGCGACGCCCGGGCGGAGGCCTCCGATTGGCTCGGCCTGGTGAAGCGCGTCCCCAATTGGCCCAGGCCCAGCGGGGACGGGCCCCGCGCTGGCGGGAACCGCGGACCCGGAAGACCCGCGCCCTCCTCGGGATCTTCCTCCCGCCTCGCCGCGTCCGTCCGCGCGGTGCGCCTCTGGCTTCGGTCATCAGTCTCCGCCGAGTCGCGGCGCTTAGCGCTGGTGCTGGACGAAGCCCCCGGCCCGCACCCCTGGGCCCCCGCCTCCACCCCTCCTGGCCTGGGCGGGTCTCCCCGGCGTTCAGCGATGTCCTGCGTGTAAACAGAAAGTGAAGCCCCAAGCGGAAAGGGAATCAGGAGCACGAGACTCGGGGGCTGTGATGGTTTCGACCAGTTTGACAAACCCCCTTCGGCAAAACCGTCAGGGTCCCCAAGTACGCTGGGGCGGGGCGCTGCCGGGGGCCCACCCAGGCACGTGGGCAGCAGGACCTACCCCCCAGCCCTGCACTCCTCCCACCAAGGGCAGGGGGGCCGGTCCCCAGCAGGGGCCCCACACAGGTCCGAGTGTGAAGCGCCCGAGCCCTCCGGGTGTGCTGGGAAGAGGGCTGGAGAGCCCCGTCTCCCCAGGGCAGGTGTCGCCTGGTTCCCTCCTCACCCTGGTTGAGATGCCCCCCAGAAGTCCCTGCCACTTCACAGTTGTGCTACTGTTACAGGGCAGCCCCGATATAAAATGGGGTGCCTGACTGTGGGTCCTCACCCATGTGCTTAAAAGGGACTTATAAGGCTCAACTGCAGGCACACACAACAATACCAATAAAGCATTTATTTACGGGGCCTCCCTGGGGGCGCAGGGGTTGAGCCCTGCGCTGTGGAGCTGTCAGCAGTGGTGACAAGCTTGACCCCTGGCCGGGAGAGTCCCACATGGCGCGCAGACCTCTCCTGCCTCACCCGCTGCTCCCCCCAGCAGTGTGCTTCTGTCACTCTGCCTGTTCTGCTCCCCACTCTGTCTCTGGTGAACCCTCTCGCCGCGCCACACCTCTGGCCTGTACTCCAGCTATATGTATAAATAAAGAAATCTTTTAAAAAAATAAATAAAGGAAGGGAAAGAAAGAATTGAACAGGTCCTACCAGCTCCGCCGAGCTGGAACCCCAACGGCGGACTAAAACCCGGCAAACAGCCAAGAAACCCCCAGAGCCTACGTCTGGCTACAGACCAAATCTGGCCGCTTCACTCCATCCTCCGTCCCCAGCGTCCTCCCCTCGGGGCTGCTGACATTAAGGGATCGTAGTCCTGGGTGTCTCGGATCTCTAGTCTGGGGGGGCTCTGTAAACCTTGTGGAGTTTGTTCAGGCCTCCTTTCTCCCCAACGTTACAAAAGCTTCAATTTATCAAGAAAAACACTCCACTAAAGAAAACAGACAGCTCCAGCGTAACGCTTTATTAAATACGGTAACTTGGCTACAGCAGGTCTGTCTTTATAAAACTAAGCGGTGACTTTACTCATAATAAAAATAACCGGGACGGCCCGGCCTCAGCAACGCCTGCTGTGGGCCCTCGCGCGCCGAGCGCCGCCGCAAAGCTGGGCCCTCGCCCCTGGCCACATCAGCCCATCGAGCCCCGCCCCTGCTGGAAACGGCCGGGTTTCGGGGGTCGAGGGGCGCCAGAAGTGCATGGACCGACCTGGCCCCCAGCATCGGGAAGACGGCCATCAGCGCCCTGACCCCGGGCACCGCCCCAACCACTGGCCTGCAGGGCCGTGCCCGAGCACCAGGCACCCAGACACGCCATCAGCCTGAGGACGGTGAAGGCGGCGCCTGGTCCTCAGCTGGCACCTCCCAGCAAGGGAGCGAGCCCTGACCCTCCCTGGCCCCCGGGGGGCAGCAGAAGGCACGGGGAGGGGTGGGCACATACCCTCTAGGGGGCTGGGTAACCCCCGAAGCACAGCTGCGAGAGCAGCTGGCCCTCCGCAGGAAGCCAGGGCCGCTGGGAGCGGGGCAGACACGGCCCCCAGAAGTGGCCCCGGGCGGTGGGGTGCAGGACGCGGGCCCAGGCTGGGGGGGCCTGGGGCGGGCATGCGCCACGAAATTAAGGCAAGCGGCCGAGGTCAGGGCCGGGGCCTCCTGGGGCAGCTCGGGGGCCTGAGACGCTCCGGAGCTGGGTGCACAACGCTCTGGGCCCAGCACCGCCGCCCGCGAGGAAGGCGCCAGAGGGGGCGTGAGCAGGGCCCGCTGCCTCCACCTACGCGAGAGCCCCCTTTTCCGGCTGGGCCCCCGCCCCGCTCAGCGCACAGCGCACACGTCCAGGATGCAGAAGCGGGCCCGGCAGGTGGGGCAGGGCACGCGGCTGGCCAGCCAGGTGTCGGGGTGCTGCGGGTCCTGGCGGCTGGCGAACCACTTGCCCATGCAGGTGAGGCACCACATGGGGCGGCAGTAGCACTGCTGGCACTCGCCCTCGGCCGCCTCCTGGCACGTCTTCACCAGCTTCACGGCCGCGCGCGTCTGCATGCAGCCGATGCAGGCCTCCAGCTCCTGCGGGGGCAGCCGTCAGGCCTGGCGCCGCTGCCCACCCCGCCCCACCCCGCCGGCCGAGGGCTGCACCTGTCTGCTGGGGACGGAGTAGGTCGGGTTGACCTCCACCAGGGAGGCGAAGGTCTCCAGGAACAGGTCACCCAGGCTCTGGCGGATGACCACGTCGGCCGCACTGCGGATGGGCGCCCGCAGCTTCTCGCACAGCTCGCCGTACTCCGTGGAGTTCAGCCTGCACAAGGGGGGCTGCTGGGCGCCGGCCGAGACCCTCTGCGGGGCCCTCGGCCCCAGGCAGCCCAGCCAGGACCCTGGGGCAGTGGGGCGGGAGGCCAGGCTGCACCCAGGGTGTCCGCGCCACACTCCCAGAATGCCCCCACCCTGTCGCCTGGGGTGGGCCAGCGGCAACGCCAGCCTGAGGCCAGGGCCGCGGGAGGGACGAGGACGCGAGGACGGCGGCCGGACATGGCCTCACGGGGCAGCCCCCAGCTTCCGTGCAGCCTGGTCCCCGGCATGCTCCCGCGAGGCGGCGGGGAGGGCTCCAGCTGGGGCACGGGCCGGGACGCGGCGGCCTGCTCACCGGATGTCGAAGGCCCGCACTGCGGGGCGCGCGCCGGCCACGCGGATGGTGAGGAGCTGCACGGGCAGGTGGGAGTCGGGCGCGAGCTCGTGCTGCTGCGACGCGGTCACCGTCAGGTGCACGTCCTGCTGCTGGGCCAGGCGCACGCCATAGGTGGTCACCTTCATCACCCACGTGTCCGTCACCACCACGCGGGCCCCCGGGGCCCCCGTGGCAAACTTGTCGATGCGCCTGAACTCGGTGTCGACGGAGGCGGCCACAGCCCGCCAGCCCGACCGCGGGAGCGCGTACCGGGCCAGGGCGCGGGCCAGCGGGTGGCGGGCCCAGCAGTCCCGCGACCAGTAGTAGACAAGGAGGCCGGCGGCGGAGGGCAGGGCCAGCGCCAGGGCGAGGAACAGCCGCCACGCACCCGGGGCCTGGCCGGGCGAGTAGAGGCGCTTCTCCGAGGCCGCAAAGCACATGCCCACGTAGTAGCCTGCGGGGGACGGGAGCCTCAGCCGGCGGGCCCACAGGGTCCCCGCCCCGGCCTGGCGCCTCCGCGGGACCCAGGACAGGCCCCTGGACGCCGGCCCACGGCGAGGACAGGACGCCCGGTCACTGTCACCAGAGGCGGGGAAAAGCCCCTGAACCTGGAGGAGGAGGACCAAGCGAGGCCGGTGCCCGCCTGTGCCCAGCCGCTCGCCCCACCAGGGAGCCTGGCCTCTTGCCCCAGCCCTCCCCGGGGCGGGGCAGCCCCCAGGAGGCCGCGGGAGGCCGAGCAGGAGGAGGGCGCCCGCCTGCAAACACCGGGGAACACCTGCCGCCAAGTGGCTCCGTCCTGGGCTCACCTGGTACATTTCAAAGCCTGTGTGGCCCACCCCGGCCCCACAGGCCTCATGGAGCCCCTGAGGGCCTCACGGTCCATCCTGTCAAGGATGGGGGTGGCCTGCCCCCCCAAAGCTGGCTAGAGGACACCAAAAGGCCACGGGTGCCCAGTCCCAGGACAGCCCACCCTGAGGCAGGCCCTCCTCACCCGGGCGGAAACTGGGCTCCGTCCACAGAGGAACAGGGCGGGTCGGCCAGGCGACGTGGCCACCAGCTGGCCCGGCTCCGCCTGCCCGGCGGCCTTCGCGGCCCTCCCCAGGCTGGGGCAGTCAGCCCCGCACCCTGCCCCGCTCGCTCGCCGCGCCCGGCCCGGGCCCCGCCTTCTCAGCCCGCTCCCGTGCTCCAGGGCTCCCCGCGCCCGACGGGACGGGGCAGCGGGGCGGCTTCCCCAGGGCAGGCGGCCCGGGCCGGCCAGCGCCCGGACACGCACGGGCCGCTCCCGCGAGAGGCGCCCGGGCCCCGCCGCCCCGCGGCTCACCGAGCGGCAGCAGCGAGTGGCACAGCAGCGTGGCGGCCGAGCGGCGCAGGTGGTAGGCCACGAAGGCGGCGTCCTCGCTGCCCAGCCAGCCGGACAGCAGGTTCTGCACCGTGAGCCCGGCCGAGTGGAACTCGGTGGGCGTGAACACGAAGCACACGGCGAACACCAGGTAGGCCAGCGTGAAGGTGGCCTCGGGGCTGTCCATCGCGCCGCGGGCAGCCGTTCAGGGACGCCCGCCGCCCCGGCGCGGGCCACAGGCCTGGGCGCCCCGGCTTCCGGCCGCCGGCGCCGCCTCCGCGCGGGGCGCCCTGGGAGGTGGAGTCCGCCTGGCCACCCGCCCCGCCCCCGCCGGCGCGGGGCGCTCTGGGAAATGGAGTCCGACGCTCCATCCGCACCGCCGGCGCGGGGCGCTCTGGGAAATGGAGTCCGACGCTCCTCCCGCACCGCCGGCGCGGGGCGCTCTGGGAAATGGAGTCCGCCCTGCCCCGCCGCGGGCGCTCGGGGAGGCTGGGTCTCCGCCCGCCCGCGGAGCACCCTGGGGTGGGGCCGCGCGGGGCGCTCCGGGAGGTGCGATGCGAGTTGTGCTGCTACGGTCATCACGGCCGCCGCCGCTGGTGCTTTTCCCCCTGGTGACCACCACGATCTGGTCTCCTGCAGAAGGCGCTGGCTCCTGTCACCATCATCACCCCGCAGGAGCCCGGTGGGCCTTGATGCCGGGGGTCAGATATCGGCTTCCTCTGCAAACAGGGCCGCTCACTCCGTCCTCTTCCATAATCCTGACCTCCCTCCTGCAAGTCAGGACCGCGACAGGCGTGTCTGGCAGGCCGGTGACTGAATTCCTTACTCAACCTTTGAGTTGCGACAGGGACTCAGTGTCACTCTCCCATGCCCTCCTGGGGGCCCTGAAAGCCCGGCTCCGTTCTTAGGACCAGATCTATTAGCAAAGATGCAAGCGTCCATCCACATGGCACTGACCGGAAACTAAGCTGTGTCCCCACTGCCGGAGGTGGATGTCATTCCAGATGTATGGGCCGCCGGAGGAAAGGCTGGGGGAGCCAAATCGGCTTCCCCTGTTGGTATCAAACTCAAAAACCCTGGCCAGTTTCCCCATCAGCATCAGTACCCTCTCCGACCTGAAGTCCGGGCAGGGTTACAGGGCATTATTAATAATCTAAAGGAACAAGGACTTAGTCCCTTGTAACAGCCCTTGTCACACCCGTCTTAGGAGTTCAAAAGCCTGATGGTAGTTGGAGACTAGTACAGGACCTTAGGGCTCTTAATGAGGCAGTGGTCCTACTGCATCCCGGGGTGCAAATCCATATACTCTCTCGTCCCAAATTCCTGAGGGAGCTGCATGGTTTACAGTTTCAGATTTTTTTTAAAGATGTATTTATTTATGCATACAGTAGCTGGGGTGCAGGCCAGAGGTGTGGGGGGTGAGAGGATTCACCAGAGACAGAGTGGGGAGAGAACAGCCGGGTCCACTGAAATCCACTGCTGAGGGGAACAGCGGGGAGACAGGAGAGTATGCTGCACCCTGGGGGAAGCTCCCTGACTGGGGATCGAACTCGTGCTGCAGGGGCTGCAGACAGCTTCATAGGCTGAAACTTAACCCCTGCGCCACCAGGGAGCCCCTACAGCTCCCTTTAGATCTTAAAGATGCATTTTTCTGTGTTCTTGTAGCTAAAGATTCTCAATTCCTTTCTGCTTTTGAGGCCCCTTCTCACCCTCGCAGTCAGCTGACTTGGACAGCCTTGCCCCAGGGTTCCAGGACAGCCCTCACCTCAAGCTTTAGCCTCGGATTTGGCAGAGTCACTCCTCCACGTGAAGCGTTAGTCCTTCAGTGTGTATATGACCTCCTGCACAAAGACAAAGGGTCAGTGTGCTGAAGCTACTCGGGCACTGCTAAACTTTCTGGCTGACGGTGGCCGCAAAGTCTCTTGGGAAAAGGCTCAGATATGTCAATCCCAGGTCAAATATCTTGGCTCGTTTGCTTTCCCAGAGGTGCGAGCACTAGGAGAGGAGAGGGTCAGACCCACCCGCAGCATTCCCTGCCTGAGACGGGGTTCGCCAGTTACGGGGATTTCTAGGCATAACTGGACACTGTAGGATTTGGATTCCTGGATTTGGGGAAATAGCACGACCCCTGTATCAGTTGCTTAAGGAAGCTCAACATGAGGAATGCGTAAAAATCCAGTGGACACCTGAGGACTTCACACGGGTTCAAGCTCCCCTAGTGGGACAGGGCTGCCACAGGATATGGCGCCTCACTATAGGCAGGAAGATTCACAGGAGACTGTGTCTCAGGGATGAAAAATGCTTCCCTCTGGGCCTCCCCGCTGGCGCAGTGGTTAAGCGCTGCGCTGTGGAGCTGTCGGCAGCGGCGACGCGAGTTCGACGCCCGGCCGGGGAGAGTCCCGCATGGCGCAGCAGACCCCTCCTGCCTCGCCCGCTGCTCCCTCAGCAGTGTGTTTCTGATCTGCCTGTGCTGCTCCCCACTCTGTCTCTGGTGCACCCTCTCGCCGCCCCACGCCTCTGGCCTGAACCCCAGCTTGTATGTATAAATAAAAAATGAATCTTAAAAAAAAAAAAAAGAAAAAAAAAAGAAAAATCTTCCCTCTGGGTGGACACAAACAGCAGATGATAAGTTACATTTTCCATCCAGTGCTCAATGGAAGGTCCTCAAAACCTTGCATCCAACTTTCCACCTGGGAATTAAAAATTCTTATCATATGGCTAAAACTTTATTCACTGGTAAAGATATGCTAAAGAGGGCCTTCCTGGGGGTGCAGGGGTTAAGTCTCAGCGCTATGAAGCCGTCCGCAGCCGCTTCGATCCCCGGCCGGGGAGCTTCCCACAGGGCGCAGCAGACCCCTCCTGTCCCCCCGCTGCTCCCCTCAGCAGTGTGTCTCAGTGGATCTGCCTGTTCTGCTCCCCACTCTGTCTCTGGGAGTCCTCTCACCCCCCACCTCTGGCCTGCACCCCAGCTTGTACGCACAAATAAATAAATCTTAAAAAATAAGTAAATAGAATAAAAATGAAGTTCTGTCAGTCTCTGTGACTGGCTAGTTGCCCTATGCACTGGGACACCCCCTGCACCACGGTCTCTCAGGGGTCTCCCCTAATCTGCCGCCTGGCGGGGACTCCCCGCGCCGCAGCCCCGCCCGTCCGCGCACGCCCGCGTCCCTCCTCCCCCCATCGGCTGCCCTCACCGCTCCTCCAACCAGCTTCTTCAATTCCCGCGGCCCTGCCTCCCTGCCCCTGAAGCCGCTATTCTAATTGCCGGCGTCTCAGCGGCGGCCCGCGCGGCCAGCAGGGGGCGAGCGCCCGGCCCTTGCCCAGCTGCGGAAGCTGCTGGCCGCGCCCCCCGCGAGCCGCCGGCCGAGACCCCGCCCCGGCCCGGCCCGGCCCCGCCCCCGGCCCCGCCCGCCCGGCTCGTGCACCGGAATCGGAATCGCGCGCGGGGCGTGCGTGGCTGGCCGACGCAGCCTCCCATTGGCTGGCGTCCCTGCCGTCCCGCCCCGCGCCGCGCGCTGATTGGCCGGGGCGCCAACCGTCAGTATTTGAATCGGCGGCGCCGGCGGGAGGCTCGGGACTCGGCGCCTCCGCCCGACTCCACGCGGCCGGCAGGTGAGGCGGCGCCCCGGGCCCCCGCGGCAGGCCCGCCCGAGGCCGCGCCCCTCCCCGGCCCGCGCTGGGCGCCCGCCGCGCCCGCCCCCGCCGCCGCCCTTCCCGCCCCGCCCGGCCCCGGCGCGCCGCCCCCCCGGCAGGTCCCGGGCGCAGGACCCCGCGCCCCGGGCTGCGACGGCCCCGGCCGTGCCCTTGGGCCGCCCCGCGTGCTCCTGGCGCCGGCCGGGGAGAAGCTCCTCGCCCCCGGCCCCTCGGCCCCTCGGCCCCAGAGCCGGGTCGCGGCTGACGCGCTGCCCCCAGGATGAGCCTGCAAGGCCGCAACGACGAGAACGCCGGCGGCGACAGAGCCCCGGACGGCCGCGACTGCCTGCTCGCCCCGCCCGCGCCCTCCGCGAGGCCGTCGGTCCTGCGCCCGTCGCAGAAGGGAAACGTGCCGCCCACGGCCGCCGTCAGGGCCGGGAAGGTGAGCGCGGCGGGCCGGGCGGGCCGGGCGGGCCGGGCGGGCCGGGCGGGCCGGGCGGCGCGGGCGCGCTCAGGGCCCCCTCCCGCCGCAGGTGACCTTCCAGACGCCGCTGCGGGACCCGCAGACGCACAGGATCATGAGCCCCAACCCCGGCGGCGGGCCGGAGGCTGGCCCCGCCCCGGACGGCGCCCGCGGAGGGGCGCGCGCGGGCCCCGGCTGGCCCCAGAAGGAGAAGTAAGCCTCGCGCCGCCGCGCCCCGTCTGCAAGGGCCGGGCGGAAGACGCCGCCGTGCCGGCCCGTCTGGTCGGGGCCTGGCTCGCCGCCGCGAGCCGGCCGGGCTGCCGAAGCTCTCGGCAGAGGGGTGGCCGCGCCCGGGTCCTGCTGGGCCCGCCTGGGTGGAGCGGCCTGGGGGCTCGGCCGGTGGTCAGCCCTGGTCAGCCCGGCAGACGCTGCCGCGCCCCGCGCCGGCTGTGAGGCCCTGGCAGCGGCTTTTGCCTCCTTGTGAGGCTGGCTCAGCCGGGCGGGGACGCCACCCCTGTGCCCGAGGAAGAGGCCCCGCTGAGCTGGGCGGCTGCTCCCAGGCGCGGGTCCGCACCTGAAGCCCCTAGCGAGCGTGCACGCGGGGAGAGAGGAGCGAGAGCACCTGGTGCGTCCTTCGCCTTGAGGGAGCGAGGAGGCGTTCGGGCGGCAGCTCCTCCCTGCGGATGCACCTCCCGCCCCTCCAACACAGAAGCCCAAACCACCCCCAGGGAGGCAGAGGCCAGCGGCTGCGGGGCCGCCGGGCTGCAGTCGTCTCCGGCAGAAGCTGGACCATGTGCCTATCCCCGCCTGGGCGGTGCCGGGTGGCCCCAGCGGGGCTTGGGGGTCGCCCACGGAGCCGGCCCAGGAGAGGCTTGGCCAGACACCCCTTCCCGCGTGGCTGCGCGTCTGTGGGCAGGAGGGTCAGCGGGGGCGGCGGCTCCTGTGCTGAGTCTGTCTCCAACAGCCTGCAGCTCGCCGAGGACATGGACGCCAAAGCAACCGATGGAACGCCCTGGAATCCGGCAGCGGCCGCGGACCTGCCTCCCGGGGACGGGCAGCCCTGCGGGCCCCCCACTGCTGCCGCTCGCCCCCCAGGCTCTCCCCAGGCCCCCGGGACTCCCGAAAGCCGAGCGACCTCCCCAGGACCGGCATCTGGCTGCCCTGGGCAGGCTCTGGCGGGGAGGGCCCGCCTGTCCGCAGAGAGAAGCACCGTCTCCACCCCCGACGCCCGAGACGGGACGGAGGACTCTCCCACGGCTGGAGGGGGGTGTGCGCTGGGGGCCCCCGCGGCCGGGGCGCTGGTGGGTGCCAGCCCCGGAACCCTCTGTGGGGAAGGGCCCCTGACCTGGCCCCCCGGCGAGGCCCTGAGCAGCCTGGACGACACCCCGGCTAAGCCTCTGCAGCCCCTCTGGGCTGCGGCCCTGAGTCCACAGGAGGCGGCGGGCAGTGGCCAAGCGGCCGCGGGCCTGAGGAGTGGGCCTGTGCGGCTGGACTTCGACTTCTCTAACGAGGCGGCCACCCGGAGGCCACCCCCACTGCGGGCCCTGGGGACAAGGCCAGAGGCTGGGGCGGGAGAGGCGCCCCCCGCCCAGGGCAGCTGCCACCTGCACTGCGGCAAGCTGGACGACCCAGACGCTGGCCTGTCCGGAGCAGGCGGAGAGGCCCAGCCCTTGGAACAGCTGCCGAGCAGCCCGTCTGGGCCCACCGCCCCCGAGGATGCGCCCCCCAGCCGGTGAGCACAGGGTGGGGGCTGTAGTGCCCGCAGGCTCCGGAGAAGCTGTCCTGGCTCCTTGGGCGTCCCTCACACCACCCCCGCCCAGCCATGCCGTCTTGGACCGGGGGGGGGGCTCACACTGACCCTCCTCAGGCAGGTGCTCCCAGCCCCCGAGCAAGGCACGGCCGTCGCACAGACCCTGGAGGCGGCGACTTTGGACGTGAAGGGCGAGGTACGGGCGCAGGGAGGAGGGGCTCCCAGGCTTGGCGGACACCCTGCCTGCCGCAGCCTGGTGCCTGAGGTGCCTCTCGTTCCTCCAGGCGGGGGCCCCACCGCTCCCCAGTGACCTGCGCGAGGAGCTCTTCCGAGACCCGGCAGAGGGTGCGTGTCCCCCCCACCCCCGCCCCGGAGGGCCCGGCTCGCGTGGGACACGGCCTCGTGGGCACCACGCTCCCGGCCTGGCCGGCTCAGTGCCGCGGGGATCCCTGCAGGCCCAGCCACGTGTCCCCTGAGTGCGGCCCAGGCAGGCCAGATGGGGGTGGGGGCACCGTGGGGTGCGCCCCATCTGCACTGGCCCCCGTCTGGGGCCTGCGGCTCCCCTGTTCTTGCTCCCGGGCGCTGTGGCCACGCTGTGCTGGCCGCTCTGCCTGCTGGGCCTGTGGCCGCCTGGTCCCGCGTGAGGGAGTCTCGGGGAAGGCTGGCCCCTGTGCCCCGTCTGCTTGGACGCCGGCCAGGGCCCTCACCTTGGGGGAGGCTCCTCCACCAGCTCCTCCTGCCCGCGGCCTCAGGAGCAACTGGAGGGCATGGGGGTGCTGGGGCCGTCCCCCACGCCTGTGGCGGGGGCCCGAGGACACCCTGGCCAGACCCCTGGGGCCCGTCTCCATCCGCAAGAGCCGGGGCTCGAGCTGGTCTCGTTGCGTCGGGTCTCTGGGTGGGTGGGGCTGCCGCCGGGCCCACAGTGGCGTGTCCCCCTCAGCCCTAGGCGCGGCGGCCGAGCTGGACTACCTGGAGCAGTTCGGGGCGTCGTCCTCGGTAAGGTGGCGCCTTTGTGGCTGCTCCCGGGGTCTCCGCGGGGCCCCAGAACAGCCCCCGTCCACCCAGGGTGGCGGCCCAGACGGTCTCCAGGACCTCCTGCAGCTGGTCAGGTCATACACCGGGGTCCCCGCTGAGCTCCCAGAGCGACCCCAGAGCCTGCCCTGCAGGGGCGCCGTCGGGCAGTGGGGCCCTCGCCTGGGCCCCCGCCGATGGCCGTGCTTGCAGTTTAAGGGGTCGGCGCTGAGGAAGCAGTCCCTGTACCTCAAGTTTGACCCGCTCCTGAGGGAGAGCCCCCAAAAGCCTGCGCCCGAGGCCCCCGGCCCCAGCAGGTAGGCCGGGGCTGAGCCAGCGGGGTGGGCAGCGGCGTGGACGTGCTCGGGGCTGGGCTTTGAGCCACGCCGGCACCTCCGTCTTGGCGCCGCCCGGGTGGACCTGGCCCAGTGGAACCGGCCTGTGCTCTGGCCCCAGCACCCCCAGCCCGGACACGCCCGCCCCCAGGAGCCTGCCTGAGGCCACTCTGGTGGACCTGGACTTCCTCGGTGCCCCGGCCGCCCCTGTGAGTCTTGCGCAGCCGGGCGGGCGGGCTCTGCGCTGCCCTGGCACTCCTGGAGAAGGCGGGGCCTGGAGCCAGCTGCCCTCCCCCACCCGCAGGCGCCGGTTCTGCCGCCCCCGTGTGTCCTCGGGCCCATCGTGGACCTGCTGCAGTACAGCCAGAAGGACCTGGACACCGCGGTGAGGGCCGTCCCGGCCGGCCGGCGGGCGGGGTGCTGGGGCGGGGCCAGTGCTCAGCCCGCGTCTGCGCAGGTGGAGGCCGCACAGAGGGAGAGCCGCCTGCTGAGGGCCCGGTGCGAGGAGCTGCATGCCAGGAACCTGGAGATGGGGTGAGCCGGCCGCCCACCCCCCAACCCCGCCCTGCGGGGAGCCCGTTGACAGCACCCTGTCCCGCAGGAGCATCATGGAGGGCTTCGAGGGCATCGTGTACCAGGCCATGGGTGAGTGCGGCGCCTGCCCCGGTGGCCAGACCTGGGCCCCTGCGGGACGAGCTGGGAGCGGATGGGTCCCTCCTGGGCAGCCTGACCCCCGGGCGGCGGGCACCCACCCCTCCTGGGCCGGGCCCACATTGGGGACACGACGGGTACCTGCCAGCGGCCATAGGGCCGACGGCCCGTCCCGAGCCCGCGTCTCCCTGCCCCAGAGGAGACTCAGAAACAGAAGGAGCTCTCCAAAACCGAGATCCAGAAGGTTCTCAGAGAGAAGGAGCAGCTGGCCGCGGACCTGAACTCCATGGAGAAGTCCTTCTCAGAGCTCTTCAAGCGGTTTGAGAAGCAGAAGGAGGCCATCGAGGGCTACCGCACGGTAGGGCCTGGGCTGGGGCTGGGCCGGGGCACCGCAGGGGGCGGGTGCGCTTGTGGGCCCTGGGGAAGAGCTGACCAGACCTCGACTGGCCCAGCCCTCGACCCTGCTGCCGCCACGTGGCCCCGGGGCCTGGGGCGGGGGCAGTCGGGGCGGGCAGCCGGTGAAGGCGAGTGTCTGAGGAGCAGGCCCCGCGGCTGCAGCGTCGGTGGCCACGGGGGCAGGGTCCCCGGCAGCTGGCTCCCCTGGCCGTCCTGTCTGGGCCGCCCGGCCCCTCGCGAGAGGGACGCCATGTGAGGACGCAGCAGACCCCGGTCTCCAGAGCGCCGCCGCAACGGGACCCGGGGCGGGAGGGGGCACCGAGGCCGCGCGGTGGTGGCCTCGGTCAGCAGGAGGCGCCGGGCCGGACAGAGGCCGCGCCGGCACATGCCCTCGGCCGCCGGAGGGTGGGGCACGGGAGACGACAGCCCTGGGGCCTGGCCAGCGGGGTGAGGGCGGCCGGGCCGGGAGAGGCGGCGCCAGCAGAGCCCCTCGCTCCCCGTCCCCAAGAACGAAGCGTCCCTGAAGCGGTGCGTGGAGGACTACATCGCCCGCGTGGAGCGGGAGGCCCAGCGGTACCAGGCGCTGAAGGCCCACGCCGAGGAGAAGCTCAGGCTGTGAGTGCCGGGGGCCGGGGGGCCGGGGGGGCCGGCCGCGGGGCCCCGCCCACCTGCCGCTTCCCCAGGGCCAGCGAGGAGATCGCCCAGGTCCGCAGCAAGGCCCAGGCCGAGGCCTCCGCCTTCCAGGCCAGCCTGCGCAAGGAGCAGATGCGCGTCCACTCGTTGGAGAAGACCGTGGAGCAGAAGGTGGGCGCCTGGCTGGCCTGCCTGGGGGGCACCTGGGGAGGCCCCGGCCGCCCCGACCTGAGCAGCCTGAACACCCCAACTCCCCCAGACGAAGGAGAACGAGGAGCTGACCAGGATCTGCGACGACCTCATTTCCAAGATGGAGCGGATCTGAGGCCGCCGCCCGTCCCCAGTCCCGCTGCTCTCGCTGACCCGGCCAGTCTGTCTTCGGACGGCCACTGAATAAAGTTCCCGTCCCAGCACCGCAGCCCTGGACCCTCTTCCCGGGGCGGGGCCGCGAGAGCAAGACCAGCCCCCGGCGGGCAGCGCAGACCCCGGCCCCACCCAGGCACGGTGGGCAGGCTGCTGGGTGGGCACTGCCGCCCAGCAGCGGGCGGGGGCCCTGGGCGGGCCTCGGAGCTGCGGGCCCAGGAACCTCCAAGCCCTGCGCCGCTGCCGCTGGCAGGCACGGGCTGCCACCAGGGGGCGCTGCCTCGGGGACCCGCCTGAGCAGCCAGTGGCCTTCTGGGGTGCAGGACCCCACAGGGGGAGGACAGGGCCTAGACCCGGGTCAGAAGCCAGCCCCTCCTGCGCGCCAGCCCCTCTGACCGCCTCTTTATGGCCTGGGGCCGGCAGCACCCCCAGCCTCCCCGCAGCAGAACCTCCAGAGCCGCCTCAGGGCCGTCCCAGCAGCCTGGCCGGCCAGCCCCTGCCCAGGACAAGCCTGGCAGCCCCCCACCCCTGAGCATAAGGGGGCACACTCACCGGGGGCCCAGGGCCTTCCACAAGGACGGAGACCCAGCACCCGTGGCCGCTGGCCGGGCAGAGGCCCACCCTGGCTCAGGGGCCAGCTGAGGCCTGCAGCCTCCGTCCCTCAGCTGCCCCAGGCTCCCGCCTGCAGCCCCTCCAGGGCCCTGTCCCTGTGGGGGCCTCTCCCGGCAGGCCATGCCAGGCGGCCACTGTGCTGGGGCAGCCAGCCTGGCCCAGGGCCACACTGAGGACACCGGCCGCTGGGCAGCATCCTGGCCGGGGCCCCCGGGACAAAGGGGCCTTGTGCCCTGAATGGATGTTTATCCTGGAGCCTGCGCTGACCGGCCGTGAGGCCAGGCAGGGGCCCTGGCGCTGGCCTTCCACAGTAAACACGGCTGGGCTGGCACCCGGTGTCCACACTTCCGCCCCCTGCGTCCTGCGCGTGGATACAGCCCTGCCAGGAGGGTTGTGGGGGGAGCTGTCCACAGGAGGGGCAGCCCTGCCTGCCCTGGCCCCCACTGGTGGCCTGCGCCTTGCGCCGCTGCTGGGGGGCGTGTCCCGGGTGGAGGGGTGGTGGCCTGGTAAGGGGAGGCCGAGGCCCCGGCCTGCACCAGCGGGTCCCAGCTCCCGCGCGGGGCGGCCACAGCCCCCTACCAGGCTGCTATCTGCTGTGGAGCTCCGGCCTGCCAGGCCCCGGGACCTGAGCGGGTCCATCTGGGGCGGAGCCAGCCGGCCCCCAGCGCGTGCCTGAGTCCCAAGGAGCTGTCCAGAGGCCCCTGGAGCGCCCCTCGCGGCTCCCGCTGTGCGTCCTGCAGCCAGGGGCTTCTGCTCCCAGCTGCGTCCGCACGGCCTGGGCCCCAGCGTCCAGCGGAGGACACCTGTGCGGCCCAGAGGCCCACGTCGCTGGCCGCCCCCGGCAGCGAGGCTGGGGGTTCCCAGCGGGAGGTCGAGCTGGGGCCCGGGGCGGGAGGCCCCAGGCTCTCGCCCAAGCGGGGCGCGCTCCTTGCTGCCCGCACAGCCGGTCCCCTGGCCGCGGCTCCCTGACCCCTCCGCCCGCGCAGCCGCCCCGCCGGGTTCTCCGGACTCGGCGCCCCGCGCGGTGGCCGGCAGGGGGCGCCGTCGAGCTGCCGGCGTCCGCGGGCCCGGCGGGCCCAGTCCTCCGCCCCGCGGCGGCTCCGGCTTCCTGCGCAGGGGCCGGCCTTCCCTCCACGCCGGCCCCGCGCGCCCAGGCCCGGCCGCCCCCACGGCCACCCGGGTCGGCGGGGCCCCGGGAGAAGCCGCGCCTGGGCCAAGCGGCGCGCGGAGGAGCAGGGCGGGCGCGCGTGGTGGGTGTGTGGGAGGCGGCGCGTCCCGGCAGGCGGCCTGGAGGCGGCGGCTTCCTCAGCGCTGGGGGGGCGGGCGGGGTCGAGGCCCGGGGAGCCCGGCGCGCTCCCTCTGTCTCCTGACCCGACTCTGGCGCCGGCGCCCGCGCCCCTGGGCCACCTTCTGACCGCGTGGGGGCGGCCAAGGGAGGAATAAATGAGCCAGCAGAATTTGTGGGGACGCTGTGGGGAAGGGGGTGCACCGAGGGGTTGAGGACAAGGGGGGCAGGCAGAGTGGGGGCCTGGTGCCCCTCATGAAAGCCTGGCTGTGCACCCAGCCCCACCCCACGCCACGGGGCTCCCCTCCTCTGTGCTTCCCAGGCCGGGGCGCTCAGGGCCCCTCAGCATTCAGGGCCTCCCCCACCCAGCCAGGTGCTGGCCCAGGCGCCAAGGCCACGGCCCCTGGTCGGCAGGTCCACCCTGGACGGCGGGGTCCAGGGCCCCTCGGGCTGACCTGGCCTCCCAGCAGGATTTGGCCGCGAGCCGCTCCCGGCCTTGAGGACAGAGCGGCCGCGAGGGGGGTGCGTCTTGCACAAGAGCCCGCCGGAGGCCACGAGGAATCAGAAGCACATGGCCGGGCCCGTCGCGCAGTGCGGCCCTCGCTGCCACCCAGAGCCGGCCAGGGCGGGGTCCAGACGGCAGGCCCGGCCGTCCAGCCTCCGCCCACTGCCCAGGCGCCCGCCGGCCTCCTGTTTGCAGCCGGGGGCGCTCAGAGCAGGGGCGGGCCGCCCCGGCATCGGCGGGACCCCACGAGCGCTCGCTGCGCGTGCGCACAGGGCTGGGCCTCCCTCGAGGGCCTGGCCCCGGGGCCTGCTGGCCACCTGGGGACGCCCTGCTGCCCCGTCCGCTGCCGGCCCAGGCCCGGCCGACCCTCCTGGGAGAGGTCTGCAGCCGGCAGGGCCTGCGAGGGTCCAGCGGGCGCTCTGCCCAGGGGCCCACCCCGGCCCCAGGCGGCCGTGCAGGGCCAGCGCACACCGACGTGCCCGGACCGCCTCCTGCAGCTCCCCTGCCAGAGCGTGACCTCACCCAGCAGCCCGCGGGCCAGCGGCCCCGCCCCGCCCGCCGCCTGACCTGCCCGAGGTGCTGCGCGCCCGCCCCGCCCGCCCTCCCGCCCCGGAGCGCTGGGGCTCCCAGCCTGCGTGTCCTCCCCAACAGCCACGCGGGGTCCAGGACGGGTGGGGCCGAGCGCAGGGGCGCAGCGGGCGGGGCCGCCCAGGGGAGGAGGCGGGAGGCGGCTAGAAGACCCCGAGGGAGCAGCGGCCCGCCGCGCGGCCACGCGGCCAGCCAGTGGGGGGCGCCGGGGGCGCGCCTCAGGCTGCCGGCCAGGCCCCGCTTCTGGGAACCCCCGGCAGGAGCAGGAATGCGCCGTGCCCCAGCCCGGGCTTGCCTGGCCCCAGGCGCCCCCGCCCGCCCGCCAGCCCGCCCGGGGCCTCGAGGCTGCCTCCAAGGAGGGCTGTGGCCAGCCGGGGCAGGGCCGGTGGGCAAGGCCGGGAGGGGCTCCCTCTAGCTGTCCCTCCCTCTGGCCCGCGGCGGGGGGACTCCAGCGGGCACGTGGGTCAGTCTTTGGCTGCTCCTGGGCGGGCACCCGGGCCTGGCCAGGCCCAGGGACGTGCAGGCCTCGGAGAGCCCAGGAGCAGAGGGCTGGGGCTGGGGGCTGGCACAGGAGGGGAGCCGCCAGGGGGGCCTGGCCCACAGCTGGGGACAGCGCTCCAGTCGCGGCCTGGTGTCCCCCCAAGAGCTGCCAGCCGGGGGCCGGGCTGGGCATGGGGCCGGGCGGCCACTCCCATCCCTCCTGGCTCTCCCTGTCCCGGCCGGGGGCCTGCATTCTCAGGGTGGCCCTCGGCCCGGCCAGGGAGAGGCCGACAGACACCTCGACTGGGCTGGACGGGAGGCACAGGGCTGGTCCTTGCTCTGGGCCCTCGGGGTCCTGGGCTCAGGCCGGGAGGAGGGACGGGGGGGCCACACCTGCCGGGGGGCAGCGCCGAGCCTGGGAGGGGCACTGGCCAGCCCAGCAGACGCCCTCCGGCCCCTCCGGCCCCCAGCACCCTGGGGCCTCCCCTCAGGGGCCGGGGCCACCCTGGGGACTCCCAGGCCGACAACCAGGAGGCTTCCGGGCGGCGAGGGAGGCCATGAGGACAAAGAGCCGGGGGGTGGACGCAGCCGGCCAGTAGCCGGCCAAGGCAGGAGCCTCGGCTGGGCTGTGGCAGGACCCAGCGTGGCCAGGAGCAGCGGGCACAGCGCCCCGTCCTGCCTGCTCCCTTGGCAGCCGCAGGGCAGGTGGGCTGGGGCCTGATGCTGCCCCACACGGCCAGCGCCGTCCGGTCCCCAGCAGGCCGAGGCGGCCGTGGCCCAGGAGCCAGACCCGGCGCCTCTGCCCCGCCCGGCTGGGGCAGGTGCTGCCAGCAGCCCTGACCGCTCGCCGCTGACCTGGGAGAGGCGGTCACCACGATTCCCGTTCACTGGGGGACGGAGCCGGGCCTGCGGGTTGCATGGCCTGAAGCAGAGGCCAGTGTCCTGGCTGGGGAGCGCTGGCCCGGGTGGGGCTCCAGCTGTTGGGGCCGGCGGGGTCAGCGCCCACCTGTAAAGTGGCACAGCGGGGCAGCGGTGTGCACAGGCCGGGCGCTGGGGCAGGCGCTGGGGGCCTGTCCTGTCCCCTGGCCCCAGAGCCCAGCTGAGACGGCGCCTGGAGGCCCCGAGCCAGCTGGGCAGAGCAGCGCCCTGCCTGGCCAGGCCTCCCTCCCCGGGGAATCACTCGGGTCGGGGCAGAGATAAGCCCCACCACCCCGATTAGGGGCAAATCCCAGGAAGTCCCCGCCCCATCCTGAAACCCCATCTGAGCCTGGCGTGGGCGGCCCCACGGGGCAGATCGGCCGCAGGCCTCCCTGGGGGCAGGGCCGGCCCCACCAAGGCCAGGGCCCCACAGACGCCCGGGGGCCATGGCAAGGGGCCAGCAAGGAGACCCCGGGCCCGGCACCCTGGGGCGCTGCCCGAAGGCTGGGCTCCATTCCGAGATAGTCCAGCTCCGGCAGGGCAGGCTGCGGGTGGCGGGTCAGGGCGAGGCCTCAGGTGGCCCTGTCCCCACGGCGCCCGGGGCCTCCAGCTCGGCCCCCACCCCGGGGCCAGTGACCTGCAGCGGGGCTTGGGCCAGTCAGGGCTGTGGGTGCAGCCAGCGGGGCCTGCCCAGCCCAGCCTGTGCCCACGAGGGGCATCGGGGGCAGCCTAGCGGAGGGGAGGGGCGCGGGCACTTCCCGGGCTGGCTTCCTGAGCTTTGGCGGCCGGTTAACCCTGTCGGGTCCTGGCCCCAGCGCCCACTGCCGGCCAGCCCCACGCCCCCTGACCCAGGGGCACCTCCTGCGGACAGCCCGGCCCTGTCCGCCACAGGCCTCCCCACCTCCCGGCCTCCAAGAGACCTGGACTGCGACGGGGCGTCCCCTGCCATGTGGGTGCCCTCGGATGAGCGGCCCCCGCCGCCCCTGGAGAGCATCACCCCCGGGGGTGGGCTGGGGGCCACGTCAGCCCCCGCTGGTCCCACTGCCAGGCCCACGAGGCGGCACCCAGGGGCTCACGGGCCCAGGCTCGATGGCGCAGGACGCTGGCCTCAGTGGACACGGCGGTGGGCGGGCCCCTTGCCTCTGCCCCGAGCTCCCCGAGGTGCTCAGAGGCCCCCAGGGCTGGGCAGGCCCTGTCTGCACTGGCCGGCCTGGGTCAGCCCCGGGCGCCAGAGCCCTCTCTCTCAGCCAGGGGCGCTGAGGGCCCAGTCCAGCCCGAGCCTCGCTGGGCAAGTCACAGACAGCGGGCAGGCAGGCCAGCGCCCCTGTGGACGGGGACCAGGGTGGGGGGCCAGGCCCTGGACCCCAGCATGGCTCACCCAGCGCCTGGGCACTTCCAGGCGAGGAGCTGAGGCCCAGCAGCCCCGGAGCCTGTGCAGGGAGAAGCTGCTGCAGCCGGGACCCCAGAGAGACCCTGCGTCCCCCAGCGCCCACAGCCTGCCCCTGGCTGAAGTGTGGGCACAGCCAGACAGACTGCACAGCGGGTGACCAGGGCCCAGGGGCCTTCCCCAGCTGGGGCTCGGTGGAGGACAGAGCTGGCCGGCACCAGGCTCCCCACAGGGGTCCTCAGCAGCCCTGGGGAGGGGCCACAAGCCGCAGGGAGGACCTCTGCGGGCTCCGAGGAGCGCGGGCGAGGCCGGCGAGGTCTTCGGTGGGCCCGCGGTGGACAGAGTCCACAGGCGTGAGCCGTCCACACTGTGAGGGCCTGGGGTGCCCGCTGCAGTTGAGGCTGGGCACGTCCGTTGCCCACGCTGGCTGGGCAGCCCAGGGCTGGCCTCGGGCCCTGGCGAGCACCGGGCTGGACCCACACCAGCCCCCGGAGGTCACAGCGAGATCCTCCTGGGGAGCCCCCGATTGCCTGGGGGTCCGGCGCTTCATCCTGCGACCCCCAACGGCTTTCACGGAGGCGTGCCCAGCACGAGTGCCTCTTCCTCCTCGGCAGGGTCCCCCAGGAGCAGGCCAGAGGTAGCCGGTCCTGCGGGCAGGCCTGGCCGCCTCCGAGGGGGCCTGGGCAGGCTGGAGGCTCCAGCGGCGGCTGCCCTGGGTCAGGGCCTGCGAGCGGCCGCACACACAGCCCTGCTGCCTGCGGCGCCGGGGCTTCCCAACGTCTCAGCACGGCCACGGCGGCGCCGTGAAAGGGCCCAGTGAGGAGCTGCCCGCGGCCTGCAGGCCAGTCGTGCCGCCCGCGGGGGGCGGCGGGCGCAGGCTCCAGCTATAAATTACCGGCGTGGCCAGCCGCAGAGGGAGGGGCGCGGGCCCACCGCGTAAATCGGCCCTTTCACCACTGGAGGCTGCGCACGAAAGAAAAACTTTGTTTTATTAAAGCAACATCAGGCTGTGGCCGCCCGGCCGCAAGGCGCCGGCAGCAGGGCTGGGCACCGGGCAGGCGGGCCCCGCGCCCCGGGGGGTAGGGCAGGCCCTCGGGGCGGCCCCAGCAGGCCGGAGTTGCGCTGACCCCACACACGGCCGGCCGGGGGCCAGCTGTGCCCAGAGAGGGGCCGTGTCCAGAGCGGCCTGCCCCACCCCAGGGCCTCTCAGGGGCTGTCCTGGGGCCTCTGCGGGCGAGGGGTGTGGGGGCCGCAGGGGTGGGGCCCAGGCCCCTCCCCCGGGCTGGGGGGCCGGCCCCGGGGCCTTAGGACAATGCAGGTGGGGGTCGGGCTTATCTCCCCGCCACAGAGCGGCCTGGTGGGTGGGGGAGGGGGCAGAGCTCTGGGGCACCTCCTGCCACGTCACCCCCAGGCCCCTGGGGCCCAGAGCCCTGCACCCCCAGGTAACTGAGCCACAGGGACACCCCATGGAGGGCCTGCCCACCCTCTGCCCCGGCCTCTCCGGAGCTGCCCAAGCCCCCATCCCCACAAGCCTCTGGGAAGGCCCCAGGCCCCCCCGAGCACACCCTGCCCTGCCCCTCCCCAGGTGGTCCCCAGTTGGGGGGCTGGTGGGGTGCAGTCTCCCCGGGGCCTGCCGACCTCTCATTGCAAGGGGGCTGCTACCAGGCGTGGGGCGCACACGGGCTTCGCCCGGAGCCTCTGCCTGTGCCTCCGGGGACCGCAGCCCAGGCCCAGCCCGGCTGCTGCGGTTGGGCCCAGGTGAGGGCGGCCCCGGCCCGCCAAGCCCAGGAGAGAAGGCCGCGGGACCCGGTCATGTGGCCCAGGCAGCCCTTTGGGGGCCAGGCCAGGTCAAGGTCCCCTCCCCCTCCCTAGCGGGCCCTGCCAGGCTGCCCGCCGGTGGCCACCTCCGCTCCGGCCTGGCTCCGCGGGGCTCCTGGGGGCCACACAGCCATTTGCAGACTCATATCTGCCCACCAACTTGAGTGGGGGTCCCCAAAAGAGGCTGTAGGGGTGGGTGGGCGGACATCTGCGTGGGGACAGATCACAGCTGTGGGAAAGACCGCTGTGGACTCGGGAGACCAGGGAGAGGTGGACGCTCGGGGCTGAGGTCTGGTGACCACGACACAGGCCTGGGGCCGGCAGCACCCAGCAGAGGGGCCCGGGGTGGGGCGCCCGGCCCAGCGGGCACTCCAAGCCTGCCCACTGCAGAGGCACAGAGCCAGGCACGCAGGGCACGGGCGGCGCAGCTGGCCCCTCCTGTCCCCCAGCCTGCCCCGGGCCGCTCTCTGATGTGGCGGGCAGGGCCGGGCTGCCAGGTCCTTCCCGGGGCAGAGAGCAGGGCCTGGGGGGTGGCTGTGCCGGGGGGTCACCCAGCCCCTGGCCGCCACCCAGGAGATGAAAGGCCCCTCCTGCCCGCCTGCGCCCGCCTGCGCTGTGGAAATGCCGCAGGCAGGTGGGGTGCCGGCCAGCTCAGCCTCCGGCCCCACCCGGCACCTCCGAGGCCACACTGTCCAGCTCCCGCCGGGAGCCACAGGCCGGGGGTCAGAGCCCCCTCACCAGGCCACAAAGACAAGCCCTGGGGCCCCCCACCCCTGGAGCTCTGGGGTGCAGGGGGGAGCAGCCGCCCACGCAGCCGCAGGGGGACCCGCAGGCCCAGCTGGGGGGCTGGGGGGCTCTGTCCCAGGGTGCCTGCCGGGGTGCGCTGGGGCCGTGCCAGGCCAGTTGCCACCCCCAGGCGGGGCTGGAATGTTTGCGCTTGCTGTTTGCCAGAGGGGTGCCCAGGCTCCCGCGCCCACCCCGGGTCCAGCTGAGTCCACAGGCCGGTCAGCTGGGGAGGAGGAGGGAGCCTCTGGGTCATGGGGAATTCCAGGGCCTCGTGGACACAAAGGGTCCTTCCTGCCCGCCGGCCCCCCGGACGGGGACCCCAGCCCAAACGGCTGCTCAGCCGGCTCCCGCCCCGGCCCTCCCCGGCGGGGCTTCCCAGGCACGGCTCGGAGATTATGCAAATCCCCGGCGGCTCCTTAATTAAATCCCTAACGAGGCGCTGGGGCCGGGCCAGGGGCGGCGCTCAAAGCCGGGGTCACGCTCCGGAGGGGCCCGGCCCGTCTGCGACGTGAGAGCCCCCCGCCCCCAGCCCCGGGCCTGGGAACCGCGGCGCGGCCGAGGGGGCGGGCGCGGTGCCCCTCCCCCGCCCGGCCGGCCCGTCCCCGACCCCCCCCCACCCCCCCGCCCCAGTGTCCACCGGCCGGCGCACGAGGGAGGCCCCGGCCCCGGCCCTCGGCCCCGGCCCCGGCCCTCCGCCCCGGCCGGGGTGGGTCACGGCAGCCCTCCGAGGCGCCCGGGCTCGGGGCGCGCGGGCCGCCGGCGCAGGGGCACCTGCGCCGGGCCGGGGTCCCGCGGGCGGGCTTCGAGGCCGCCGGGGTCGGGGGCGGGGCGGCCGGGGGCAGCACCCCGCGCTCCCCTTTCAGGCGCCTGTTGTTGGGCCAACAACTCGGGCCGCGGCCGCCTGAAAGGCCGGGATTAGCGAACATTAGCGGCCCTTTGAGCGGCGCCCGGGGCGCCCCTTCCGCCCGCCACGCCCGCGCGCTGGCCGGACCGGGCCAGGGGGCGACCGGGGCGGGGCGAGCGGCCAGGCCGAGCCCCGCCCCGCCCCGCTCCCGCCGCCGGGAATTCCCCCGCGCAAGTGCCGGGCCGGGGTCAGGCAGTGGCTGGGGACCCTGCCGCGCACCCCGCGGCGGCCTCTGGGCTCGGAGCTGGGGCGGGCCTGGCCTGGGGCCCCACGCCCTCTCCCCGGGAGGGTCTCCGGGAGAGCCCGCCGACTCCCGCAGCAGAACAGGCAGCCCGGCGCTGGCCCCCAGGAGCCTGTCGGGGTCCCTCTGAACTCCAGACCCCAGGGGTCGGCGTCGGGACGCAGGGTGGGGGGGTCCTCCCCGGCGCCCAGCCCGGCCGCCCCCTTTGCTCTCAGGATCATTTGCGGGTCCTGCCGCCAGCGGCTCCCAGGAGGCCTGCGCAGCCTGAAGCACCAGGACACCGCCAGTCGGCCCAAGGCCAGCAGAGGCCTGTGGGTGCTGTCCCCGACGGGACCAGAGGCCAACCAAATCGCCCCGAAAAGGTGCTGGTCTTACCGTCGTTGTGCAGAGGGGAAACCGAGGCGGGGCGGCGCCCAGCCCCTGCTCACTTTCCCTGGGAGCCCCCGGGCCTCGGCAAGACTGGGCCCGCACAGCCACACGCATGCAGGGGCACACGCACACACACCCCGCTGCGCCCCGAGAGTAAACACCTTCGCGGGGCAGCAACAGGCCAGCTCTCCGCTCTCGGAGAAAAATGTGGCCAAACCAGACCTGGGCGGCCTGTGGGCCCGGCTCTGCCGCCCGGAGCTCGGCTTACCCAGGTCACCCACCACTGCGGGCCCTGGGGGGGGCCGTGGCCCGGGAGTGAGGCAGGCAGGGGCCTGGGAGGCCGCGGACCCCGAGGGGCCCTGGTGCGGCGGTGCCCGGCGCTGCCCCTCTCCGGCCACGGCCACCTGCCCTGGCCCCCGCCTGCAGCAAGGTTCCCTCCCAGCGCCCCAGAGGGGCGGCCTGGGGCACACCCAGCTGCGGGGGGCGCCAAGGAGCCTCGCTGCGCTGGGGCAGGTGCTGGCCCGCGGCTCTGCAGGCAGGAGCGAGGCAGGCCTGAGCCCCCGGCCCCCGCGCGGCCAGGGCCAGGGCCAGGGCGCGGACAGACCAGCCAGATCCTGTGACTGCGGAGAAACCGCGTGGAGCCTGGGGTTTGCAGCAAGAAACCCGATCAAATAATGATAGGGTTGTCGCGGGGTGACCCGCCGAGGAGGCCACCCCATCCTGGCGGAGCAGCAACCCCAGAGCCTGCTCCCACCCGCCCGACGCAGCCGCCCCGGCCTGGGCAGGCCCCTCCACCGCTGCGTGCCACCCTGACCGGCCTCCGGAGCCTGCTGGGAGCCTTCTGGGGTGCCCCTCCGGAAGCCCCCAGCAGGGGTGTGAGCTGCGGGGCCGCCCTGCCCCAGCTGCCTGCCAGGGGCCGGGGCACGCACCAGGGCAGGGTCCTGAGTCCCGGCCGGCCCGCAGGCCGCCGCCTGGCCTCCTAGCCAGGCCTTTGGGTGGCCCCGGGAGGGCCCTGCACCCACTAAGCTCTGCCTCACCCACCACCCCAAACCCTGGAGCGAGGGAGGTGTCAGCCCCACTTGCCGAAGGGGAAACCGAGGCAGCCCCGTGGACGGCGACTGCCCTGGTCGCCCTATGGGGGCGGGGGAGGGGCGGGAGGCCGGGGGCGGGGGCACCCCGGCACCCCGGCACCCGGCTGCGCAGGGCGGGCCGCTTTCATTACCGCTCGCTGGGCCCACTGAGCCGCGCTAATCCCGGGCTGCCGCCGCAGGCGGCGCAGGCGGGCGCCCCCCCCGCGGCCTGGGCACGGGGTCCCCGGGTTCTCACGTCCCGCCGGCCCCAATTAAAGCGAGCTGCCGCGGCGCTAATGAGCTCCCAGGGCCTCCGGGCTCCGCGCCAGGGGGCGCCGGGCGGGGGCGGAGCGGGCTTGGCTGGGGCGCCTCGGGGCCAGTCCCGAGGAGATGCCCAGGGGACGCCCCGACCTGCGCCCACCTGTGGAGCTCTGCGACGCCCCACGAAGGAGAAACACCTGACTCGGGAGCCCTCCCCGTGCCCCGCGCAGAGCCGCCCCCGAGCCTGCGGGAACCGCGCCGGGAGGCAGGGCGCATGCGCGGCGCGGGCCGGGGCGGGGCCGGGGCGGGGTCGGGGCGGGGCCGGCGGGTCGCGCCTCCCTGACCCGCCTTCTCCCTCCACCCTGGACGCCGGCCCCGGGGACAGGCGGGCAGGGCGACCGGACGCCTGGCTGGGGTCCAGCCCCCGCGCGGCTCGGCGCGGCTCCCCGCGTCCCGCACGGCCCCAGCCTTTCATTCAAAGAAGCTGCCTGGAGCGGGGCGGGGTCCACTCTGCTCCCCGGGAGGTTTCGGGGTGCGGGGCAGTCTAGGGCATCTGCCAGAAACTTCTCAGGCAGCCCTGGGGGCCTCTGGGGGGACTCTGGGTTTTGCAAGCCTCCCCCCAACACTGGGCCCTCGGGAGCCAGCCAGGGCCGGGGTGCGGGCCCCCAGGGCGCTGGGGGGCGCGCGCGGCGCGGGCAGCGCGGAGCTGGGCCCCGGTGGCCAGGGCCCTCTCTGGGGCTGGGTGGGCTCGGAGGACCCCAGGGGCTGGCCCCAGGCCCACAGCGCACCCCCCACACCCACCCAGATGGGGGCCTTGCGGTTTCCCTGGAGCCCACTCCCGCCTTCCGATCTGGACTGCGGGCAGGGCGCCCCCTATTTTGAGGGGCGTGAACAGCAGAGCCCCGCTGGCCGGCGCCCCCTCTGGGCTTCCCGCGCAGCAGTGCGGCCGGCCCTGCTGACCCCATCACCTGGCCCAGGCCTGACCGCACACCCTCCCTGTGGGCAGACACGCTGTGGACATGTGCGCGGGCAGGCCTGGGCCGGCCGGGGCGGGCAGGGGGGGGACGCCTGCCGTCCAGGACGGGCGCTGCAGGGCCAGCCCCTCCCGCAGGGTGGAAACTGAGGCTCCGAGGGCTCACGGCCAGTGGCAGATGCCCAGGCGCCAGAGCAGGGCCGGGCTGGGCCGGGCTGGACCCCAAGAGCTGGACCCGGGCGCTGGCCTCCCTCTGTCCCGCACCGTGGTCGCTCATTTCGCCCCGGACTTCACGTGGTTGGGAGCAGGGGGGCTAGTGCTCCGACAGCAGAGGGGGGTCCTCAGCCTGCGGGCAGCCCCTCCCTGCGCCACAGGGCCTGGCCTCGGGCAGGAAGGTGCGTGGGAGAGCTCGGAAGCGGGGCAGCGTGAACCCCCAGGGACTGGGGGGGCCGCGACTTGCTCCCCATCTTCCGGGCCCACCGCCACCCCCGGGGCCAGAGCCGCTGCCAGCCCTTGTCCCGGACAGCCGGGCAGCGGAGGCGCTATCTGTGCGCCGGGCAGGTGTCGGCGCCTGGGATGGGGCCAGCTGGAAACCCAGCCCTGCCCGCGTCCCCGGGGACCAGAGATAGCGGGGCCCGGCCCGGCCCCCAGGCGATGGCCCAGATAGGCCGGGCGGCCGGGCCCTAGAGCTCCTCCCGGGGGCAGGCCCCGCCCGCGGCCTGGTCGGGGCGTCTCAGAGCCAGCCCCGTCCTGCCCAGGTGGCCCGGGGGGGAGTGCCAGGTGCGGGCCCACTGCTGCCGCCGGCCTCCCTCGGCCCCTGCCCCCAGCTGCCCGCCCGGCAGTGCCCTGTCTGGCCACACAGCTCGCCCTCGAAGCGCAGCCCACCCAGGCCCGGCCCTGCTGGCTGTCGGGTCGGGCGGCTGCGCGTGGGTGGCGGCTCCAGCCCCGGGGCAGCAGGTGGGGACGCGGTGGGCTCCCGGAGGGCCCGGCCCTGTGTGCCTCCTGTTGCTGGCCACGAGGCCGGCGCCTCACCGGGACAGTTCTACAGGGGTTTGCCCCCTGCACCCCACGGGGGACGGCACCACGGTCCTCTACGACCAGCGGCTTCTCCTAGGCCACCGCCCTCCCCTCAGGTCCCCGGGTCTCAGGGACTCGCTGGGAAGGCCCCGGGGCCTGCCCCGCTGCCTGCCGGCCACCCCGACATGGACGCAATGGACAGGCCCCCATGCTGGAGCAGCCTGCGGCAGGAGGACGCCTCCGTGTCCAGCCTGGTTCGGTGCTGCCCAGCACCAGCGCGGGCCGGGGCGCTGCCCTGGAGGGGCTCTTCGGGCAGGTGGGGAGGGCCGCAAGGGGCCAGCCTGCCAAAACCAAGTCCTGTGCCCCCCACTCTGCTCCGTCTCCCTGCAGCCCGCTGGGCCCCAGGGCCCCCCATCCAGCACTTCCTGCCCCCAGTCAGCGCCCGGTCCAGGGCCCTGCCCCTCCGCCGGCCCCGCAGTCCCCTCCTCACTGGCCTCACTGTCCCTTCCCCCCGACACCCTTCTGGAACCTCGGTCTGATCCTGCCCCCCTGCCGGCCAGCAGAGCCGGGTCTGCTCAGCCCAGCGAGTCTCCACAGCACCCCGGCCCCCGACCCCTGTTGCCCCCACCCCAGTGCTTGCGGGGCTGTCGCTGCGGCCTGAGGCCCCCGCATGTTGGAGGGGCCCCGGCCCAGGGGCTCCCCGTGAAGGTGGACGGCAGCTGGGGCGGCCGGCGGGGTGCGGGGGGACCCTGCAGGCCAGGGGAGCGCCGGGGTCCCGCGGCCATGCTGCGCGCTGGCCGTGCGCCCCACCTCCGGCCTGGACCACTGCCCCCACCCCCACAAACACACACACCAGACTCTGCTCAAACACAGCCCCGTTTCCACCCTCCATTGATTGTCTGTGTGGACAAAGGCCCCTTTCAGGACGTCAGAGGTCCAGCAAATAAATAAATGAATGAAGTCTCAGCCAGGGAGAGGTGGTGGGAAGGGCCGCCCCAGGGCGGGCACCCAGGCTGCGGACAGAGAGGGCGGCCGGGCTGCAGGGGGGGAGCCACAGCCCGGGGCTTGGGGCTGCCTTTGGAGGGGCCTGGGGGCTGGGGGGTCACATGCAGAGGGCACCCACAAAGGCTGGGGCCGCTCTGCCCAGGGCTCGGGGTGTCCAGCAGCTCACCTGGGCCTTGCCGGGAGACGGGGCTGGGGACCGGGGCGGCAGGCGGGAGGGGGCTCTCCGCCGTGTATTTCCTGCGGTCCTGGCTCGGACCTGGGACACCCCTCACCCAGAGGAAGGGGCCGCTGGCACATCTGAACAGACAGGATTTGAGGCCCCCACGTGTTCCTTCCGGGATGGGCTCCGGGGACCCAAGTTCTGAAGTCCAGGAACCCAGGGCCAAAGGCATGGACACAGGTCTACAGGGTCAGGCCCCCCAAGACCCCACCTGGGCCCTCCGGCCCTCGGGGGCCAGTCCCTCTGCCACCAGCGTGGCCTCCAGGGTGCAACCTCTGCCCTGGGCAGTCCTGGCATGGGTCCCTGATGCTCCCAGAGGGGAGGTTGGGGGGCAGCACCAGCTCAGAAGGACCCAGAGACAGCACACTGGACGCGGCCCCAGGGACAGCAGCGGTGGCCAGGACCCAGCCCAGCTGGAGGACAGCTCGCGCAGGGCAGCTGCCCGGAGGGCCCCGAAGGCTGCCTGGAGGAGAGGGCTGGGGGATGCCTACAGGAGAGAAGGGCCTGGCCTGGCCCCTGGGCGGTGCTGACTCCTGCCTTTCTGGGGACAACAATGGCCAGCATTTAAATTCCAATTGAGTCGGCCTGAGTGGCCACGGGCGTGAGAACGGAGCCCCCACCCCCAGCCGGAGCCCCGCCTGCCGCATTCCAGCCTCCCCGGAGATGGCGTGGCCGGCGTCGCCAGGGGGCCGGGCAGCAGCTCAACGGCCCCGACAAGGACCCATTGAGCGGTGACGGGTGGGATTGAGCCGTCAGCGCCCCGCACTCGCGCTGGACCCTCAGCCCCACCTCCAGGTCCCGGCTCGGCATTCCGGGGTGGTGAGGGCCTGGGCGGCGCTGACCGCTGCCTGGCCTGGCTGGCCTCGCCCCCACCGCGGCCGGAGACCCATCCCTGAGGGGACCGGTCTGCCCTGCCTCAGGCCATGGCTCGGGCTGGAGTCCCGGATGTCCCTAGATTGGGGGAGAACAAGGGTGCGAGGCCGCTCCGCCCGGTGGGGCCGGCCAGGGGGTGCTGTGTCCATGGGCCCTTCGAGAGGGGGCCAGAGAGCTGGGCTCCCGGACTGGTCAGGGAGCACAGGAGGAGGTAGCTGTGCCTGCCGCGGCCCCAGGGCGCTGCCCCTCTCTTCCAGGGGCCAGCTGGCCCCACAGGAGGCCGAGGCCGGCTCGAGCGCCAGGAGCGGGGCAGCGCCTCCCTGCGCCTGCTGGAGGGTGCCCGGGAGAGGTTGCCCGGCCCCTCCGGCCTGCCTGGGGGCCGCCATCTCACATAGAGGTGGATCCCGAGTCTGGCTGAGAGCGTCTGTGTCCTTAGCCCGAGCTGCAGGCGGCCTGGGCAGGGGCGCCTCCGGAGCCCCCAGGACTGGTCAGGGCCAGCCAGGACCCGGAGGTGCTCGCACCGGAGTCGCGGAGCCGCCGAGGCCGCCCGCGGAGGCCTGTGGTGGGGAGGCCGGGCGCCCCGGCGCAGGCGGCGGGCACGTGCGCACGCTCACGGGGAAGCGGGGCCAAGGCCTCTCCCGCAGGCGGCTCGGGAGCCTGCCCGGCCTTGCTCTGACCCAGTTTCCCGGGGCCGCCCAGCCTCCGTGCCCAGCTGGGCCAGCGGTGCTGCCGGAGGGGCACCCGGGCCGCAGCGGCCTGTTGGGGCGCCCGCTGGCGGGACGCCCTCAGGGCAGGCAGACCCTCGTGCGCACGCGCGAGGCGGCCCAGGCTCCCGGCACCCCGCCCAGGGCGCGCCGCCTGCCTCCCCCTCCCCGCGCTGGGTAGCAGGGGGCCCCTCGAGTCCCTTGCCCCCTCCGGCCTGACTCCTTCCTGGGGGGTGTGCTGGGGGAAGCACAGAGCCCCGGGGCCGCGGGGCCTGGGAGGGGTCCCAGTGGCGCTGCCTGATTAGCCCCCTGAGCCGGGCTGAAGGTGCCGGGAGCCAGGGCCTGGGGGCCGCCCTCAGCCCAGCCCCTTCTGGGGCACCCACCGCACACCCCAGCCCCAGAGGGGGCTGTTTTTGAGGGGGGGCCTGAGCCCCAAGGCCCGGGAGCTGGCAGCGGGAGGGGAGGCGGGCGCCTCCCCAGGGGTGCCTGGTTTCACCCCAGTCCCTCCTCTCTACATCCAGTCCTCTCTGGCCTGGGGGACACCTCCCCCCACTCCCCATTCCCGCCCTCGGGGGGCCCCCTGAGCTGCCGGCCTGACCCAGTGGGCACGGGCAGACGCAGCTGCGTGGTGGGCCCCCTCGCGGAGCAGGGCCGTCCGGCCACGCCTCAGCCCTCGCGGCAGCCAGCCGACAATGAAGCTGTCAGGGCCGGGGGGGCGGCTAGCTCCCGGAGGCCGGGCAGACGTCTCTATTAGGGGCCTGGGCGGGGAGGAGGGGCCGGCAGGCGAGTGGGCCTCGGCTGGGAGCAGGGGCAGGCCCCCAGGCGGCGACCGGACTGTGATGGGCCCCCACCCCAGGGCCTCCCTCTGAGCCGGTGCCCCAGCTGCCCTGCCCTGAGGAGCCCCCCCGCAGACAGTTGTTGGAATGGACCCAGTGTGAGGTGCTCCATTGCTGTGCCTCAGTTTCCCCACCCGCGAGAAGGCGCCACGCCGCTGTGCTGGGCCTCTCCTGGCCTTAAACAGGCCCCCAGCGCCCGCCAAGAGGGCCCACCGGTCCCTGTCCCTCCACGGGGTCGGGGTTCTGGGAAGCTCGGGTCTTGGAGACCCCCAGAAGCTCCGATCTGCTGGGTGGTGGCCCAGAGCAGCCCCGTGGAAGGGCCAGCTCCCCACCGCCAGCTGCCCACGTCTGGCCACCAGGTGCCGTGTACTGAAGCCCTCTCCTCCGGGGTGGGGGATCCCCACGGCCGTGGCTCTCCTGGGCAGCCAGAGAGGGCTGAGGGATGGGTGCCATGGGCAGCCTGTGCCCCCAGAGCCAGGCCCGCCCTGCCCGAGCTCCGTTCAAGCTCCCCCCCCCACTGCCGAGGCCCCTTTCCCGATGGAGACGCAGCCCTGGTCAGGGGTCCTGCACCCCCGCCCACACAGGCCGACGCAGCCGCAGGCCGGCCCTGTCACTGACGGCAGCCGGGGCCGCTGACCGCGCTGACCACGGGGAGCCCCTGCTTCTTCTGGGGGAGGGTGCAGCATGGCGGGTCTGGGGGTGCGCCCGCAGGGGACAGGCCCCTGACGGCGGGGGATCTGCGCCAGGGCCTCTGCCCGGCCTCGCAAGCTCCCTCTGCAAGCAGCTGCCTCCTGCAGCCGCCGTGCGGGGGCAGCCTGCGTCCCGCCCTCCAAGGGCAGTCACGCCTGGCCACTCTTCACCTGGACAGGCTCTGCGCCTCGATTTCCCCAGCTGTCCAGCTGGTGGGTGACGGGGCTTCGGGAAGGCACAGCCCCTGGGGGCTTTCGCCACCGCCCGGCCTCAGTCGTCCCCTCCCAGCCCCCAGGAGGGGACTGCCCCAACTGAGCCGCGGGCTGAGCCCACCACCCGCCGTCCTGTCTGTAGGCAGCCTGTGAGGCCACAGGGAGGACAGGGCTGAGGAGGGGCTGCGGGGGGATGGCACTGCCTGTGGGGAGGCCGCAGGCCCCCAGGAGGGTCCCTGGAGCGAGTGGGTGAGGCCAGGCGAGAGGGCCTGAGGCTCAGATTCCTAATTCAGTGGGGCCTGTGGAGCCGGGCTTGTTTATTCTTGGCAGGAAGGCCGGTGGGGGGGGGGCGGGGGGCGAAGACTTTTCAAAAAATAATAATAATAAAAACGCTCATTTAGAAGGCTCCCAAGACGTGCTGAGCTCCAAAAGGGTCTTGGAAAAAATGCTGAGAAGGTTTAAGTGTAAATGGACCCAAAACACCATAATTAAATTTCCCTTAAATTTACCAGAGTTTGGGGTCAAAGAAAAAATAAAACTTAGGGAAAATACACTTGAGGTTTCAGGCAAATGCCAAGTGCTTAGGAAAACAGATTTCTGAGCTGCTCAGCGGCTACTGGCCTGGCCCCGGCCAGTCGGGGGCTGTGAGGCCTCAACCCCGCCCTGCCCAGCCCTGGCCATGCCCGCTGCCCTCTCCTAGGCCTCCCCAGCCGGACTGCCCCACCTGCCGCCTCCCAGCCCCCTGCGTGGCTGAAGGACACTCTGGTGCCCAGCTGTAGGCCGGGGCTGGGCCCCCAACTCCAGGCTGGGTCGGAGCCCAGGGGAGCCTGCACCCCGTCCGCCTCGTCCCCACCTCCTGCCACCCCTCTCCTGTGCTGCCAACAACCCTGGTTTCCTTTCTTTGCTCATCTGGGAGAGACCACAATTTCCAAACCTAAATTCAGGATTTGAGGTCTCGCGGTCTGCGTGAACCAAGGGGCAAAAAGGCCGAATGTTTGTACGGGGCTGGCATAGCACATCCAAGAAGACTGCCTCCCGACAGCACATGGTTCATGGTGTTGCCCTTTTTACTTAGCCTGCCAGGAAGCTCAGAGCTAAAATTAAGGATCTTGTGCAGTGACTAATGTTGCCTAATGGATTTTAGACTATTTTCTCTCCTTCTTTCTGTGTTCCTTAAAATTCCATTTCTGTTGCAAGCAAATCATACATGCTTTTAATTTTAATCTTCTTCACATTCTCCAAGAATAAATTAAAAAGGCAGAAATTACCCAAGAGCCACAAAATCACCGCCTCTGTCAAATCTGCTCTTTTCTCTTTAGGGGCGGGAACTGGCCCAGCCCATCCCGCGGGGCCTCCGAGGGGGCCGCCACCTCCTTCGCACAGCAGAGCAGGGGTGTCCAGAGAGGGAGAGGCGCTCTCACCGGGAGACGGAGCAGCCCCGGGGGAGCAGGCGGACTGGCCTCAGTGCCCCCCGTTTCTCCATCAGCTGCCTCATGGGCAGACAGCGGCTCCAGCTGCCCTTCTCTCGGCCAGGCCCTCTGGACCACGGCGTGAACTTTGCAGGAGGCCAGGGCGGGGCTCCCCCATCCTGCGCCAGGCCCTGCAGCCTCGATGGTCACCACGGGCCCGATGCAGCTGCTGCTGGCGACAGCAGGCCGGACGTCCACTCCAGCCCCGCCAGACTCCTCACCACCCCAGCAGGGGTGGCCGCTGCCCCGCCCACAGCGCACCCCTCCCCAGCCCGCTCCCACACAGGCCCCAGCAAGCAGCCCGGCTGTGAGTCACCACCCGCTGGGCCGGGCCGCCGGAGGCCCCTCACGCCTCGCCCTCCGCGCCCACACCACCCTTGCTGGGACCCGCAGCAGGGCCCTCGCCCAGCTCACCTGCCACAGCCGGAGGGCCGCGGGGCGGGAGGCCTCCCCACGGGAGCGGCGGCTCGCTGCGGCCGGCAGGGCGGACGGAAACGGGCCGTGGGCTTCCAGTTGGGCTGTTGACTTGGGAACAATTACTGGGAACAATAAAATTATTTTCACAAAAAACCGAAAACTGCGTGTGGTGAGGCCTGGGGGGCCGGCGGCACGGCTCCGACCCTCTGGAAGCAATCTGGCAGGGCTGTAGGGCCGTGGCGGTGCCGCGGGCGGCAGAGGCGGCGCCGGGGCTGGCGCACCACACCCAAGCCCAGACGGGCACGGCTCGTCTGGGGGCTTCTGCAGGTGCGGAGGGAGCTCGGCGCCGAGAGAGACCCGGAGGCCCCGCGGCGAGCTTCCGCCTCAGCGAGGTCTCGCTGGTTTGTGGCGACTTGCTGCGGCCACCTGGGAAAGGGGTCCTGGCCAGGACTCGCAGGCCGTGGGCGGCGCCGAAGCCCCTGCTGACCCGGCTGCTGGAGCAGGGCCCAAGCTCTGCAGAGCGGGAGGGAGGGGCTCGGGAGCAGCGGGCACGAGGCTGGAGAGCTCACCCCAGCGGCAGGGCGCCCGCGGGGGGCCAGCCCAGCCTGTGCACACAGGAGCCCCGGTGCTGTCCCCTCAGAGCCCGGCCGTTCGACGCCCTGGAATCCCCATCTCCAAATACTGCCCAGGGTGGGGGACTGGGGCGGCCTGGCCGCGTGTCTGCCCCCCGCGTGTCTCCGAAGGCGGCAGCTTCTGGGGTGCAGTCACGCCGGCGGCAGAGCCAGGTGGACAGGCCGACCCAGGCGCGCCCTCGTGCTGTCCTCGGCGCCCTGAGTGCTGCTGGCTCTCGAGGTCCCCGCCTCGCGAAGCCTCCCTCAACGCGTGGCTTCCGGAGACCACCCCTCTCCCTGGCCCACGTTCCGGACTGAACCCCTGACCGGTGCCCACGAGGCGGCCTGGGCCGCGGCTGTGCAAACGGGGCCTGCACTCCGCCTCTCGGGGCGCCGGGCCCGTCGCTGGGCTGGGGGGTCTCGCGGGCCGCGTCCGGGCTCCCACGCCCTCCGAGACCGCCCGGCGCCCCCGCCGGCCCCGCCCCCTAATCCCCTCCGCGGCCCCGCCTCCGGACCGCCCCAGGGGAGGGGCGTGTCCGCGCCCCGCGGGCCGGGCGGGCGTGGCCGGGGGCGGGGCGGGCTCGGGCCGGCCCCCACTGCTGCCGCGCGCCCGCCGCCGGGGCTCAGTGCGCGGTGGCGGCGGCGACGGCGGCGGCGCGGGCAGCTGGCGCCGCGCGGTCCTGCTGGCCGGGCTACGGGCGCACCGGCGAGCCGACGGCCGAGGGACGGGGCGCGGGCGCTGGGCCGGCGGGCCGCGAGCCGGAGCTAGAGCCGCGCGCAGCGAGTCGGGCGCCGGCGGCCGCCAGGTCGGTGCGCGGGGACCGGCGGGCGCGGAGGGTCGGCCGGGCGCGCGGCGCGGCCGGAGCGCGGGGCGGGCGCGGGTCCCGGTGGTGCCCGCCGGCGGAACCGTCCGGGCGCCGGCTTCCCGCTCTGGAAAGTTTGCCGCCGCCGCCGCCCTGGGAGGGCTCGGCCGCGGCCAGGGAGGGAAGGGGGAGGGAGGGAGGGACCGCGGCGGGGAGGAGGCGGCCGGCGCCAGGCGGCCCGGGATCCCTGGGCGGCGGCGGCGGCGGGCGGGGCGGCCGGGGTCGGAGGGGCCGGGGCTCGGGAGCCGGCCACCCAGCTTCTGCCCCGGCGGCCCCGGCCGGCGAGGCTAACGAGCCGCCGCCTCCTTCCGCAGACTCCGAGCGGCGCCCTCCTCCCGCCGGTGCCAGAGCCGGGCCATGGGGGGCAGCATGCCCGCGCGCGCCGCCTGAGGACGCCGTCACCCCCGCCCCCGCGATGGGCGCGCCGGCGTGTGCCCTCGCTCTCTGCGTGGCCGTGGCCGTCGTGGCCGGCGCCGCCTCGGGGCCCCCGGGCCCGGAGCAGCGCGTCGTGCGGAGTGCGGCAGGTGAGGAGGGGCCGACGGTACGCGCGGGAGCCTGAGACCCCGGCGGCAGAGGCGTCGGGACCCGGACGGGCACCGGGCGGGTGGGGCGCTCCCTGGGCGGCCGCGCGGGCCGCGTCGGGGCTCTGCCGCCCGCCCCTCCGGGGCATCCTGGCCAGAGCTGGCGCGGCAGTTTGTGGGGAGCCCGGAGCCGCAGGGCTACCACCTAGCTCGAGGCTGCGGCCAGGAGTGAGCAGAGCGGTGGCGCCTGCAGCCCCGGCCCGACCCCCGCTGCGTGTGGGCTCGGGCGTCCTCCGGACGGAGGGCGTGGGGCTGCGTCTTCGCGCCCCCATTGTCCCGCGGGTTCTGCACAGACGGAAAATTCCTATTGTTGATGCCGCTCCCCAGCCCCCTCCCTCCCGGGCACCAGGTCCTGGCTGGCTTGGGCCAAAGCGACCTGCCGGACTTCGGTGGAGGGTGTGAGCGCCTGCTGCCGGGCCCCAGCGCCCCAGTGGCGTGACCGACGGGGCACCTTCCAGGGTCTCCGTTCACCCCCACCCTGCGATCATACCCCGGGATTGAGTTATCTGCCCGCCAGGGGTGGCCGTAGAATGCCAGGCTCGAGGGCGCGAGCAACGCGGAGCGTCGGACCCGGGCTGGCGGTCCGGCACCCGCGGGGCGTCGAGGGGCTGCGGAGAGAGTCCGGGGGCAGAGCGGCCAGGCCCAGGAGCGCGCGGCGGCCTCAGGGGGGCAGCGCGGGAGGACCCCGCAGAGCTGGGCCGCCGGCTCCGGGGCGCCCTGCCCCGCTCGCGCACCCCAGGTTCCCGGCGGCTGGCAGAGGGGTGGCCTGGAGATTGGCTCCTCGGGGCGCGGGCCAGGGCGCGCACCCCTGTCCCGGCGCGGAGGGAGGCCTTCCCCCGGTGAGCTCACGCCCCACCCGGCGGGACCGAACAGCCGCTCCTTTGTACCTCGGCGCGGCCACAGACCGCGCATTGATGGCGGCCGCGGGGAGGTGTGAGCGCAGGGCCGCGGGCGCGTCGTGCCAGGGAGGCGGCGGCCGCGGCGGGACGAGGCAGATGGCGGCGCGCCCCTCCCCGCGCCCCCGCGCCCCTTTCTCCGGCGGCGGCTGCAGCCTCCCGGAACAATGTCATTTTTTTATGAATGAAAGTGGGCCCGGCGCTTGAATGTGCGTGTCATTCAGCGGCGTGACAGGGGCCGTCGGGAGGTCAGCGCGCGCTTTTAGCGCCTGCTCGGGCGGCCCCCGCTTCCAGGGGCGCCGAATAGGCGGCCGCGGGGGGAGCCCCGCATTAGCATTCGCTTTCAGATAAAGATATTACTCCCCACGGCCCGGGAATGTCAACGAGCCCGGGGAGGGGCGGCGGGCGGGGGCGGGCCTCCCGGAACCCCCGCGGCGCGGGGAGGGGCGGTGGGCTCTCCGCCCCCTTTCCGCGAGAGAGCCCGGTCCCGGGAGCGCTCCGCGGCGCGGGCGGGAGCTCGGGCGCCAGCAGGGGCACCGCGTCCGTGTGCGCCCCGCCCGCACTGGGCTGGAGAAGCGGGGAGCCGGTTGATAGGTCAATAAACTTAATCCGGTTCCTTAACGAGATGGGCCAGGCAGTAAAAATACAAAGGCCGGGTGAAATTTACAGAGGTCTCCTCGGCACTTTCCTGGGAAACATAAATCACCCAGCCCCAGCTGAGGTCAAGGGCGGCGGGGAGGTGCTGGCCACGGGCCTGCCCGGCCACCCAGGGCCTGACCAGGGCAGCCTCTGCCAACACCTGGGGCCCTCCTGAGTGAGGGCCTGGGCGGTGCTGGCCCCCAGCCCCCAGCCCCCAGCCCCCAGTGCAGGGCGGAGGTACTGCCCCTGCCTCTGCCCGCTGGCCAGGAGGGCTGGGGGGCCCCACCCCAGCCGCTGGACTTTGAGTGCTGCGGGCGCCTGGGTGGTTCATTAACCCGGCGGGCGGAGGCTGGGCTCCGGCCTCCGCTGGTGCCTGCCGGCCGGCTCCTGGCACGCACCCCACGCTGACACCCCTACAGAGCTGGCGGGGGAGGGGCGTCCCCAGAAGCCAGGGCCCAGCGCACTGGGGGGGCTCAGCGCCATCTGCAAGTGAAAGGAGGGGCGGGCGGCTCCCGCTGGCCCTCACCTGTCGCGGGGCGGGGGCGGGCCATCCCGGAAGCCCTCATCAGCCGCAGAGCCCTTTTTTTTTCCTGTTACGAAACTTTTCAGCCTGTTTCCTGGTGGGAGGCAGGGGCGGCCGAAGCTCACACTGGCCGTCCGGGGCCGGCCGGGGCACTCAGGGCTCACCTGGCCTGGCCTGGCCCAGGGCCTGCCCGCGCCCACCCACTGAATGGCGCCTGTCCTCAGGCGCGAGGCGGCCGACGGATGCACCCCGCGTGCTGGCCAGCCGCACGGCAGTGACCCCAGACCAGCCGGGGGTGTGGCCTGCCCGCGCTGGCCCGGCCTGGTGGACCTCCGTCCGGGCAGCGCGCCCAGCTCTCTCCCGGCTTCCGCGCTCTGGCCGCTGCCAGTCCTGGGGGCCTTTACCCTCAGCCACCGGGGGAAACTGAGGCAGAGGGCTGCTGAGGGAGGAGGGCCACGGGGCAGGAGCTGTGTTTGGGCGCTCCCCTTGATCGGGGGCTGTTTGGGGGCTCTAGGTGGGGGTGGAGCAGCCCTCGGCTCGGGGTTGGCTGGCGGCCGCTGCCTCTGGGCAGTCAGACCCTGGCTCTGGCCAGGCCTTGTGGGCCCCGGGGCGTGGACACCATTCTCAGGCAGTGGGGGGACCCTCGGCTCCCACCCCCACACTGGAGGGGGATGGTTCTCCAGGCCCTGCCGGACTGAAGTGAGCCTGGGGACGGCCTGACCTGCGGCCTGCCCAGGCCACACCGGACCGCTGGCCTGGGGCTGGCCTGGGGCTGAGGCCGCCCCACCGGCCTGTTCCTGGCCCTCTGGGTGGCCTCGTCAGCACCTGGCCCTGGGTGGTCCCTGTGGGACAGAGGCCAGGCCTGGGGGCCAGGAGGTGTGGCCAGGAGCTCCCAACCGAGGGCGCCGTGGGGACAGCAGGGGTTTGTGAGGACACCGGGGCTGGGGTTGGAACTGGACCTGTCGGGGGACGGGGCTGGCCTGGCCAGAGTGGGCAGCTGGGCCCTCGAATCTAGGCCGCGCGTCGACCAGAATGACAAGTAACGGCACAACTGACCCAGCTGGGCCTGGGGCGGGAGGCTGCCCATAGGGACCACCCACCCTTGTCCGGGCCCCGCGCCCAGGCTGCCCGCCTGCGCTGGGCATTGTCTGGCCCGACAGGGAGGCCCGGGGTGAGGGGCGGCCCCGTGGCGGCGAGGCCCTGGGGCCTCTGGGCTCACTGGCGCAGCAGCCTGGGCAGCAGCCCCAGCCTGGACCAGCCCTCAGCGCCTGTGGACAGGGGTCCCGCCTCGCCGGCCTGCGAGGCCCACTGGCCAGACCTGGCGCTCGCCCTCTGGTTCTGAGCTCCTGGCTGTCTCCCCGCCTCGGCCCGAGGCTGACCGGCCCCTCCTGGGCCAGGGCCAGGCCTCCTGGGTGGGCCGCCCCAGCCTCTGCTGGCCGGGGTTTAGGGCGGCGAGCTCAGTGGCGGGAAGTCAGGGATGACCCTCGGGAAGTGGACCTCACGTGCCCGGGAAGCCCCGCCGGCGCGGCCAGGAGGCCCCTCACGCCCCCTCTCCGCAGAGGCCTCGGGGCCCGGCCCGCAGGAGCAGCTGGTGGTCGGCAGCGGGGACACCGTGCGGCTGAGCTGCCCCGTGCCGGCGGGCGCGGCGGGGGGCCCCACGGTCTGGGTGAAGGACGGGGCGGGGCTGGAGCCCTCGGCCCGCGTCCTGCTGGGCCCCCAGCAGCTGCAGGTCCTCAACGCCTCCCGGGACGACGCCGGCGCCTACAGCTGCCGGCAGCGGCTCACCCAGCGCGCCCTGTGCCGCTTCCGGGTGCGCGTGACAGGTGGGTGCCAGGCGGGCGGGTCCCGCGGGGTCGGCGGGAGGCGGGGCGTGACCGGGCTGACCGCCCTCCCCTGCCCGGCAGAGGCCCCGTCCTCAGGCGACGACGAAGATGGGGAGGACGAGACTGAAGACGCAGGTGAGGCCCCGCCTGCCGGGGTGCAGCGGGCAGCCTGGCCCAGCCCTGGAGGCGTGGCTGGGGGAGGTGGGCACCTGGCAGGGCGTGGGGGCGGCTCCGGACGTGGCCTCTGGCTCCCAGGAGGCTCGGCCTGGGCCTGTGCTCGGCCAGCCGGTGTCTGCCCGGTGAGGCCCAGGGCCCCGAGGGCAGGACGCGGTGCCGGGGCAGACTGCGGTCAGCTGGGTCTCTGCCTGGGACACCCGGTACACCTGTCCACCGGGCCCCCTGCAGGCAGCGCCTGGACTGGACGCAGCAAGGTCACGGGGCCGCCGGAGGAGGGGAAAAGCCAGTCTGGCGCGGGGCTGGGCGGCTCGGGGGGCTGGCAGCAGCTGGGCCCCTCCAGGGACCCTTCCTGAGGCCGGGGCCGCTGCCGCGCTGGCCGGGTGGGGGGGTCCCGCCTGGACGCCGTCCCTGCAAGGGGCAAGACTGGACAGTGCGGCTGGCGGGTCAGGCCTGGACGGGTCCGGCCCAGGCGGGTGCCCCGAAGACCATCTCCCCCACCCGGAGGGGGACGGAGGCTGGGCGCCGGGGGGCACCGGGAGGCCTCTGCTCCCCACCGGTCGCGGTCCTCACCCGCCCCCCGGCCAGCAGGGGCCCCTTACTGGACGCGGCCCGAGCGGATGGACAAGAAGCTGCTGGCTGTGCCGGCCGCCAACACGGTGCGCTTCCGCTGCCCGGCGGCCGGCAACCCCACCCCGTCCATCTCCTGGCTGAAGAACGGCAAGGAGTTCCGGGGCGAGCACCGCATCGGGGGCATCAAGGTGGGCCGACCGGCGCGGGGCTGGGCCCTGGGGCTGGCGGGGGCGGCGGCGCTCACGGCCCCTCCGCCGCCCGCAGCTGCGGCAGCAGCAGTGGAGCCTGGTCATGGAGAGCGTGGTGCCCTCGGACCGCGGCAACTACACGTGCGTCGTGGAGAACAAGTTCGGCAGTGTCCAGCACACGTACACGCTGGACGTGCTGGGTGAGGCCCGGGCGCGGCGGGGGCGGGCGGCCCCGAGCCGGGCAGCCCCTGAGCCGCGCCTGCCCCGCAGAGCGCTCCCCGCACCGGCCCATCCTGCAGGCCGGGCTGCCGGCCAACCAGACGGCCGTGCTGGGCAGCGACGTGGAGTTCCAGTGCAAGGTGTACAGCGACGCCCAGCCCCACATCCAGTGGCTCAAGCACGTGGAGGTCAACGGCAGCAAAGTGGGGCCCGACGGCACCCCGTACGTCACGGTGCTCAAGGTGGGTGCTGTGCCGGCAGGAGGGTGTCCAGGCAGGGCCACCCGTGGGGTGCAGGGTGGCCGGACCCAGCGTGGGGCCGCGGGGAGACGCGGCCGCAGGTGCCGGGGCTAAGGCCCTCCGGGCTGACCGCACCCTGGAGGGGACGGACCCTCTGGGCGGGCTCTGCCTCGGGCAGCCGCCTGCCTCCTCTGCCCTCGGGGCCAGGGCGGGGCTCGGCCCCACGGCGGCCTTGCAGCAGTGGCTGCGGAACCAGGAGGAACATCTGGGGCCGGTCGGCGGGGCGGGCGCTGGGGCTGCTGGGCCAGGCCAGGCCGGGGCCGGCCGGCGTCTGCCCGCCTGAGTGCGCCCTGGCGAGCGGGGTGCACTCCTGGGGTGCCCGCGGCAGCCGCGCGGGGCTGTGGGCTGGACTCCGCGCCCGCCCGCCTGCCCGCCAAGCCACAGCCACCACTGCCTGCCGGCGGCCCTCCGCCCGCGGCCCTCCGCTCCGCCTGAGCTGGCCTCGTCCACGCCCGGCGGGCTCCGCGGGCGCCTGAGCCCGGTCTCTTGTCCCCGCAGTCCTGGATCAGTGAGAGTGTGGAGGCCGACGCGCGCCTCCGCCTGGCCAATGTGTCCGAGCGCGACGGGGGCGAGTACCTCTGTCGAGCCACCAATTTCATAGGCGTGGCTGAGAAGGCCTTTTGGCTGCGTGTCCACGGGCCCCGAGCAGGTAACGACTCTGTCCCGCGCCTGGCTGGCACGCAGAGCGGCCCTCGACACCCCGGCCGGCGCCCACCTGCACGCCCCGCTCGCCCGCCCCGCCCGCGCTGGACGGCCACCGCTCTGTTGGCCCCTCTGGCTCCGCTGCGGCCGCCTGCTTGGCCCCGGCCTGCTGACCCTCCCCCGGCCCGCCGGCCGCCCGCCCCCGTGCCTGCGTCTGCCGCCTCCTCTCTGGCGCGCTGCCCGCCGCTGCCCGCCTGCCCGCTGTCCCCGGCGCCCCTAACCCTGCATGCGCGTCTGCACGGCGCCCGCCCGCACTCACCCGGGACAGAGGACTCGCCGGTGGAGGGACGGCTTCGGCTCGGTGTGGACGCACAGGCGGAGGAGCGGCCCGGCCGCGGCGGTGGTGGCGGCGGCGGCGGCGTTTTCCTTGCAGCCCGGCTGGACGTCGCCTGTGGACGCTTGGTGCCGCGGTGCTGGCCTGCGCCTATCCCGCTCTGTTCTCTCTTTGTAGACGGCGGGCGCTAACACCACCGACAAGGAGCTAGAGGTTCTGTCCTTGCGCAATGTCACCTTTGAGGATGCGGGGGAGTACACCTGTCTGGCGGGCAACTCTATCGGGTTTTCCCATCACTCTGCGTGGCTGGTGGTGCTCCCAGGTACCCGTCCTGCTGCTGCTGCTGCGCTGTCTGGGTGCTGGCTGGGGACACGCCCTCCCGCCGGCGGGCCCGCGGCTCCGGGCTCCCGCGGTGCGGCGTCTCCCCGGGTGGCGGGCGAGGGTGCTGCTGGCCCGCTGGGCTCCTCCGCTGGGCCTGCCTTCTCACTCGGGTGCTTCACGCTGAGGACCCCGTGCGGGGCCGCGGCTCGGCGCCCCGCCGGCCCGGCCCCTCCTGTCCCGCGGCGCCTGCCGCTCCAGCCTGGCAGCCGCGGGGCGCCGCGAGCTGGCCAGGCCCCGACGCCCGTGTCTTTGCAGCCGAGGAGGAGCCGGCGGAGGCGGGCGAGGCCAGCGGTGTGTACGCGGGCGTCCTCAGCTACGGGGCCGGCTTCCTCCTCTTCGTGCTGGTGGCGGCCGCCGCGGTGCTCTGCCGCCTGCACCGGCCCCCCAAGAAGGGCCTGGGCTCGCCCGCGGTGCACAGGGTCTCCCGCTTCCCCCTCAAGCGACAGGTAACGGGGCGGGGCGCCCCGGCCGGCAGCCCCCGGGCGGGCCAGGCCTGGTCTTCGGGGTCCCGACCTGCCCCTGCGCCCCAAGCAGGTGTCCTTGGAGTCCGACTCGTCCATGAATTCCAACACGCCGCTGGTGCGGGTCGCCCGCCTGTCCTCGGGGGAGGGCCCCGCGCTGGCCAACGTCTCGGAGCTCGAGCTGCCCGCCGACCCCAAGTGGGAGCTGTCCCGGGCCCGGTCAGTGGTGGCCGCGGGGCTGGGCGCGGGGAGGCTGGCGGGGCCCCCCAGGGTGGGCAGCGGTCCGGAAGCCTGTCCGGCCCAGCTGCCCGTGACGCGGCCCTCCGCTGTCTCCAGGCTGACCCTGGGCAAGCCCCTGGGGGAGGGCTGCTTCGGCCAGGTGGTCATGGCGGAGGCCATCGGCATTGACAAGGACCGGGCGGCCAAGCCTGTCACGGTGGCGGTGAAGATGCTGAAAGGTGAGGGCTGGAGGAGGTGGGGCTCCCGGCAGATGGGGGGCTGCCCCCCAGACTGCCGCTCACCCGCCCCCACCCTGCAGACGACGCCACCGACAAGGACCTGTCGGACCTGGTGTCCGAGATGGAGATGATGAAGATGATCGGGAAGCACAAGAACATCATCAACCTGCTGGGGGCCTGCACGCAGGGCGGTGGGTGCGGGCGGGGGCGGTGCAGGGGGCGGGGCGGGGGCGCCTCTCCCCGCCCGCTCTGAGGCGCGTGCCCGCCGCGCAGGGCCCCTGTATGTGCTGGTGGAGTACGCGGCCAAGGGCAACCTGCGCGAGTACCTGCGGGCGCGCCGGCCGCCGGGAATGGACTACTCCTTCGACACCTGCAAGCTGCCCGAGGAGCAGCTCACCTTCAAGGACCTGGTGTCCTGCGCCTACCAGGTGGCGCGCGGCATGGAGTACCTGGCCTCGCAGAAGGTGGGCGGGGCCGGCGGCGGCGGCGGCGGGGGCCCGCGCGCCCCCCGCGCCCCCCGCGCCCTCACCCGCGCGCCCCGCAGTGCATCCACAGGGACCTGGCTGCCCGCAACGTGCTGGTGACAGAGGACAACGTGATGAAGATCGCAGACTTCGGGCTGGCCCGCGACGTGCACAACCTGGACTACTACAAGAAAACCACCAACGTGAGCGGCGGCGGCGGCGGCGGCGGGGGCGGGGGCGGGGGCGGGGGGGGGGCGCCCGCCCGCCGCGCCCGCCCACCGCGCTCTGCGCTCCTGCAGGGCCGGCTGCCCGTGAAGTGGATGGCGCCCGAGGCCTTGTTCGACCGCGTCTACACCCACCAGAGTGACGTGTATGTGGCCGCAGCCCCGGTGGGAGCTGGACCCCGCCGGCCCCCCGCCCCGCTGGGCGACTTGCTTGTGGGCCGGGCTGGGAGGGCGTGGCCTGCAGGCGGTCAGCTTCTGACCGGGCCATGCCCCCGCAGCTGGTCCTTTGGGGTCCTGCTCTGGGAGACCTTCACGCTGGGGGGCTCACCGTACCCCGGCATCCCTGTGGAGGAGCTGTTCAAGTTGCTGAGGGAGGGCCACCGCATGGACAAGCCGGCCAACTGCACACACGACCTGTGAGCGCCGCAGCCTGGACGCCCGGGGCCCCGCCCCCAGCCCCGCCCCCGCGCTGCGGCCCCGCCCACGCCCAAACCCCGCCCCGCCCGCGCCGGTCCGCGAGGCGCCTGACCCTCCGCCCCGCAGGTACATGATCATGCGGGAGTGCTGGCACGCGGTGCCGTCCCAGAGGCCCACTTTCAAGCAGCTGGTGGAGGACCTGGACCGCATCCTCACCGTGACGTCCACCGACGTGAGCGCCGCCCCGGGCCGCGGGGGGGGGGGGGGGGGGCGGGGAGGCGGCACTGACCCCTGCCCCCGCAGGAGTACCTGGACCTGTCGGTGCCCTTCGAGCAGTACTCGCCAGGTGGCCGGGACACCCCCAGCTCCAGCTCCTCGGGGGACGACTCCGTGTTTACCCACGACCCGCTGCCGCCTGCAAGCCCCTGCGGTGGGGGCCCCAGGACGTGAAGGGCGGCGGCGCGGGCCGAGCCCCAGCGATGTGAGCGTGGACCTGCTTCCCTCCTGCTGCTGCTGCTGCTGCTGCTGCTGCTGGCGAGCCGTCCGCCCGGCCGCGCCCGGCCCAGACCCGCGGACAGGCCAGTGGACAGGCCTGCGAGTCTGCCCTCGCGCCGGAGCTGGGGTCCCCGCTGCCCTGCTGAAACGACCTCCTGGCCGCCTGTGCCCGCAGCACCAGGGGCCCGAATGTAGAATGTAAGGGGCTCCCCACGGCCGGCCCAGCCTCCCCTGCCCCCGCTGCCCCGTGGAGGCACCGGGCGGGCTGGGCTCTGGCGGCCAGGCCGGCAGAGGCCCGGGCGCCCGAAGCTGAGCCCCATGCATCCCCCGCACACCCGCTCCTGGGGTGAGCGTTAGCTCGCAGCCCCCCGCGCCAGCCTCCCCACTTCCTGCCTGCCCCTCGGAGACTGAAATTACGGGTACCTGAAGGCAGAGCCTTAAACTTATATCTGAAAGGTTTATTCCAGAAACGCGTGTACATTTATATAAATAGATGCTGTGTGTGCGGACACACACGTATATATATAAATATCTATATGGGAGGAAGAAGGCCGGCGCGGCGCAGGCTGGAGCCCTGCCCGGTGGGGGCTGCGGGGTTCCTGACACCAAGGCTTTGTGCAGCCGGACCTGGAGCTGCAGGGCTGTGAAGTTATTTATCGACCCCAGACCCCCACCTGCTGCCCCAGAGCTTCCAGCCCGGGTTCCAGTTTAGCGACAGCTGGGGGCTGCCGGGAGGACGCGGGACCCCTGGCCGGTGCCGGCCCCTCATGCCCTCACCCTCCGGCCTGGGGGATGCTACTTCCTTTGGCTTTCTGCAGGGGAATTCCATTTCTATAGGGTTTTTCTTTAGAGATTTATTTTTTCGACTTCAAAGCCGGCTGGTGTGTCCCCTGAGCTCCTTAGTCGCCGTGCCTGGCGGGGTGGGCCTGCTGAGGCTCAGGTGTCCTAGATGTTCCAGGTTTATATGTATTATCTATATAATTTATTGAGTTTTTACGAGATGTATTCACTGTAGATTTAACACTTCTTACGCAACGCTTCTAGATGCCCAACCCAACTGCTGCCTGTCAGCCTGGGTGGGCCTGGCCAGCTCCGCCTTGCGTGGCCCAGCTGGACGGCCCTTCTGCTGTCGCGCCGGCCGGGGTGCGGGGAGGGCCGGTCCTCGGGCGCCCAGCGGTGGTGGCCTGAGCGGCAGGTGTACTTCCCCCAAATAAAGAGTCGACTTGTTCAGATGTCGGTCCCCAGCTTTCTTGCCTCCTGGCCTTGGGTCCCAGGGTCTGTCCCTCTGCCCACTGTGAAAGGCCTGTCCACTGTCCCTGGAGGAGGCAGCGGGAGCTGCAGCCACAGGTCACGGCTCCCCGAGGCCCCCCCCACCCCCGGTCTCTAGCTGTCCGGCGGAGGTGGGGCCCAGCCACGGTGACCTGGGGTGGGGGCGCCGGGAGGAAGGGCCTGGCCTGCTGACCCCCTGGGCTGCGCCCACGCTCCTGGAGCCCAGGTGGACTCGGGCTGTGCCCAGGCACCCCATCAGCTCAGGCCTCACCCCTCCCCCAGCTTCGGCTTGCCCAGTCGGGGGTTTCTAGGCGAGCCCCCCATCATGGAGCTGCCTGTAAGGAAAGCCGTGCCTGCGCCCTGCCACGCACCAGGGGCCGCAGTGTGGTCTGTGCGGGTCACAGGTCTGCTTCTGGGGGCTCCTCTGATCCCCCCCCCCCCCGCTCCACCTTGGGCTCCGCTGTGCCCTCTGCACACCACGGCGCCTGTGCCTTTGTAGACGTCCCCTCCCGGGGCCAGGTCTGGCCCCCCACTCTGCAGTTAGCAGCCGGGCAAAGAGCAGGACTCCCACAGGGCAGTGCTGGGGCTAAGTCTGGGAGGGCTTCCTGGAGAGGTGGCAGTGTCCAGGCCAGTGGGGACTCCACAGGTCTCCCCGGACCCCAGTGCTGGCCTGCAGTGTGGACTTAAGTCTGTCTTCTGAGAGACCTACCACGCCCTTGCGTGTTAGCTGCACCCTCTGGGTGAGCGTCTGGGGCCTGCTTCCTGCGTCCCAGAGGGTCTTGGTCACAATACCACAGTCCACTCAGGCAAGCGGTCTGCCCCACCCACCTCCGGCCCGCCCAGCGCGCCAGGATGCCCGGGCGGGCGGCGGGAGCCGGAGCCGCCCGCGCGGGCCGGGGGCGCCCTCTAGCGCGGGCTGCGGGGCTGGGGCGCGCCCGGGACTGCGAGGCGCAGGGGCGAGCGCTGGCCGCGAGGGGCGGACCCAGGGCTGCAGCTGGGGGCGGCGCAGCTCAGCGTTCCGCATCGCCGGCCCCGCCCCGCCCCGGCTCCTCTGCGCCCTGAGACTCCTGGAGCAGTGGGGCGCCCTCGCGGGTCGTGCTTGCGGCCAGGCCCGGCTGAGCGCCTCCTGCCCTGGCGCCCCCGCCTGGGCTTCCGGTGCGTGCCTGCACCTTGGGGTGAGCCTTGGGCCAAAGGCTTATATGTGGGGCTTCCCTGGGAGCAGAGGGGTCAGTCTCAGGCCTGCGAAGCTGTCCCAGCCCCTGCAGCACGAGTTTGATCCCCAGCCAGGGAGCTTCCCGCATGGCGCAGCAGACCCCTCCTGTCTCCCCGCTGCTCCCCTTAGCAGTGGAATTCAGGGGATCCGCCTGTTCTGCTCCCCACTCTGTCTCTGGGGAGCCCTCACCCCCACACCTCTGGCCTGCACCCCAGCTCTTGTGTGCATAAATAAATCTGTAAAAAAGAAAAAAAGCCCCACATGAGCCCCTTCCTGGGGCCAGCGACGGGCTGGGCAACGCCAAGCCTGCGCCCTCGGAGAGGCGGGCAGTGGTCGGAGGGGCGGTGGGTGTGCGCGGAGACGCTGCCACATGGTGCTCCCTTGGGCAGCCCGCAGTCCCCGACGAGGCGTTCGGGGAGGCGGGTGTCCAGGGCTCAGGGCCTGGGGGAGGCTGGGAGGACGGGGAGCCCGAGGCGCAGGCGCTGGACGAGGGCCTCTGGGGCATCCTGGGCCTCCCTGCTGCGGGGTGGGGGGAGGGCGGCACCTCCCAGAGTGGGGTCAGGCCCTCGGGCCTGCCTGGGCACGGGCAGCACCCCTACTCCCAGAGTAATTCAGAATGCACCCATCCCCCGGGGGACCCCCGGAGCCCTGCCCCGCCCCGAGACGCTGCCCCTGGCGCCCACGCTCCCCGACTGTGGCCGCATGGACCCAGGGCCCAGCCTGGGTCAGGGCTCCCCCCGCTGGCGTGGCCGGAGGGAGTCGCCGCGGGCCTGGGGCCGCCGCCGTCAGGCGTCAGTGCGCCAGCCGTCCTGCCGTGCGGCGCCCCCGCCCTGCCCGCTGCGCTGAGAGCAGCACCCTCGTGCATTGGCCGGGCCGGGCCCCCGAGGGCCTCCCCTGCCGCGCCAGCAGCACCGGAAGCCGCACGCGCGCCCCAAATGCCAGCTGCCGCGACGGCCTCAGTTCCGGCCGAGCGCACGGCCAGGGAGCCCTGATGCATCTCCAAGCGGGCAGAGGCCATACGGCTCGGACGCGCTGGCCAGGTGGGCACCGGCGGAGCGGACACGGCACTCGGAGCTCAGCTGCCTGCGACCGTGCACCGGGCAGCGCTGCCTGGCCACCAGGGCGAGGCGCCGTCCTCAGGGTGGGTGCCCGTTGCAGGGTACGGGCCAGCCGAGAGCTCTGGCACGGGGCAGACCCCTGCGGTGACCGCTCCCCGGCAGGGCACGAGAGGACGCGTCTCCCGGGCTGCTCCGGGGCCGCCCACCAGGGGTCCGCGTGGAATGACGGGAACTGAAATACTTGGGAACTGAAATACTTGATCACAGAGTTTCTGGTTTACTCCAGACAGAGCAGCCGGGCCCACCCGCGCTCGGGGCAGCTGAGCTGTTGCAGCGGGGCGCGGCCAGGGGCGCGGCCGCCAGCAGGCTAGCTCTTCGCCTCCATGGCCCCCCTCCCCGCCTTCTCCTTGGCCTTCTCCTTCTCCTCCACCTTCTCCTCCTTCTCCAGCATGGCCACGATCTCGGCCACCTGGCCGGTGGAGATGTGCACGTCCTCCTTGTCGACGAGCTCGATCACCTGCAGGAAGGGCCAGGCCTCAGGGCGGCCCCGGCAGAGCCGCCCCCGCCGCCCCCGGGTGCCCAGGCCAGACACATGGGCCGTGGGCGCTCAGTGTGCCAGACCCTGCCCAGGAGGGTCAGCGGGCTTCCAGGCGCCCCGGGAGGCCCTCGGAGAGCGGGCGGCCTGTGGTCAGCCAGACACAGGCGAAGCTGCCAGGCGGGCAGGAGGGCCTGGGCAGGGGCCAGTCCCCCTCGGGTGGGCGGCCGGGGCAGGGGCTCCTCGGGCACCGCCCATCCCTGAGGCCGAGGACGGTCTGCGGGGACGGGCCTCTGCGCTGTCCACACTCGGGAGCAGCGGGCGGGGTGGACACGCGCGGCCCCAGGGCTGGTCGGACAGGAATGGCGCTGCTCCCCGCGGCTGGGCCGAACCAGGGCTCCTGCTGCCCAGCTCCAGCACCGGGGTCACCTCTTGGACCCCAGCCGCACCCCCAATGCTCCCGACAGCCGTGAGGCCAGGGCCTGGCTGGACACTGCACCGTGCTGCCCCAAGTGCGGGGAGGCAGGCCAGGGGCCAGGGGCCGAGACGCACCTTCACCAGGTCGTCGATGTCGATCCTGCCGTCCTTGTTCTCGTCCAGCGCCGAGGCCAGGCTGACCAGCTTGCTCTCTGGAATGTCCTTGATTTGCCGCATGGCTGCGATGAGCTCGGCGGTGCTGACCGTGGTCTCCCTGTGGGCGCAGCGGGCAGGTGGCGCGGCCCCCATGGTCCCCCCGGGCGTGCTCCTGGTGGGGAGGTGGACGCCCAGCAGGCCCTGCCCGGCGGCGGGGACGGAAGCCCGCCCAGGCCCTGACACCGGAGCAGCCCCATGGGCGCCGCGCAGCCCGCCTAGTCGTATGGCTGGGGGGTTGCAGCCCGGAAGGGCCACCTTGGCAACAAGCTGGACGCAGATGGGCAGGGTGGACACGAGGCCAGGCGGGCGCTGGTGCCGTGCGGGCAGCGGGGCCGAGCTGGGGGCGGGGCGTGGAAGGCGGCCAGCGGCGCTCCCGCCTCACTCACCCTGAGGGCAGGCCCTCGGCGGGGGCGCCTAGCCCAGCCGCCCGCTGGCCGGTCTCCAGCTGGGACAGCAGGCTGTCGATCTGCCCGATCATCTGCTGCACCCGCCTGGTCAGCCGCTTGCTGGCCTTGGACTCCTCCACGAGCGTCTCCTCCCCCGTCTTGGAGAGCTCCTTCTTGATCTCCTGCAAGTCCTGGAGGGCGGCGCTGTCAGCCCTGGCCCAGCAGCCGCTCGGCCTCCCGAGGCCCACCCCGCGGTCTCTGCCCACTCAGTGCAGGAGCCCGAGGAAGCCGGGGCCTGCTTGACCCCGCTGCCCGCGAGCCGCACTCCGGGCGAGAGCGGGAGGCAGGAGCACGGGTGCGCCCGAGAACCCGGGGCCGGCGCGCCGCCCCCACGCGCCGGGAGCCCAGCCAGGCCCCCTCAGGGCCCGGGATTCAGGCGCCCTCGGGGCCGCGGGGAAAAGCAGCAGCTCCGAGGGGCCGGTGCCGGCGGCCCCGCCCACCTCGCCGCGGCCCCGCCCACCTCGCTGTAGTCCTGCACGTCCTCCTTGAGCAGCTCCAGCTCCTCCTTCTCCTTGGTCAGGGGCGTCTTCTGCTCCTTCAGCTTCGAGCAGGCGTCGCTGAGGATGTCGATCTCCTCCTTGGTGATCTCTTCTCCCTGGGAGCGGAGGCCGCCCAGGACCGCGATGAGGGGAGCTGCCCGCTGTGGGCGGCCCGTGCGGGACACGCACCCCGGGCCCAGCCCCAGCCCCAAGGTGTCCTCGGACGACCCGGGCCAGGCTCTTCCCGGGACCTGCAGGCTGCGGTGAGCCGCCCCGGGGGCCAGAGCTCCGCCCGAGAGCAGACGGGCGCCCCAGGGCGGGCCGGGGGCAGCTGGGCTCCGCGGCGAGGGGCTCCGCACCGCCCAGGCCCCGCGCCCGGCTCCTCGAGTCCTTCCCAAGCGTAGCCGCAGCCATGTGCCCGCTCTGGGTCACGCTGTCACGCCGGCACCTCGCCACCCCCGAGGACACCAGCGCCTCACGCGTCGGGCGCGCCAGGGCTGCGGCCTGGGCCCGCCAGGACCTCCGCTTGGCCACAGCGAAGCTCGTGCGGGAGAGGGAGGCCCCTCGGCCCAGCGTCTGGGACGCCCCTCCCCCGCAGCCTCTGGGCTCCGTGCTCCTCGCGGGGCCCGGCCCCCGCCCCCCGCAGGCGCCCGTCTCCAGGGGAGAGCCCATCGCCGGCGCTCACCCACAGCGCCCTCCTCGCTGACTGCCGCCCTCCCAGGGGCTCTGCCCAGCTTCCCCTGGCCAGGCCCGCACAGCCCCAGAGACGACCTTGTATCTCAGCCCAGGGCGCCCTCCCTGGTCCGGGCGGGCAGGGAAGCCCCCGCGCCTGCTCCGTCACCCGGACCGTGCCCAGCCATGGCCCTGGAGTCCCGCCACCCCCCACCCGCTGCCCACCCCGCCTGCCGCCTGCGTCCACCCCTCGCCCGACCAGCGCCCGGGCGTGCTGCCGCCACCTTCAGGCCCTCCAGCGTGGGCGCGGTGTCCTTCAGGGCCTCGGCCGGCAGCGCCACCCCAGCGGCTTCCGGCTGCGGCTCGGCCGCCGGCCTCCCGGGGGCCGCTGCTGCCACATCGCCAGGCTCCGCTTCCTTCTGGAAAGCAAGGCCGCCTTCAGCTCGGCGCGCAGCCCGTCCAGCGCACGCCTGGCCAGAAGCCCCACCTGGCCCCGCAGTGAGACGGGCTGTCCGAGGGCCAGCGGCCCGCACGAGCCGGGCCCCGCCCCAGGCCGAGCTCACCGCCGCCTCGGACAGCCGCTGCTGCAGCTGCTTCTCGCGCTGCTCCTGCTGGATGGCCGCCTCCTCCTGCAGCGTGGCCTCCAGCCTGGCCTTGTTGTCCACCTGCTCGCCCTCCACCTCCGCCACTTTCATCTGGGCTTCCTTGGTCTGTGGAGAGGCGCCGCACGTGACCCGGGCGGGCGAGGGCGGTGTGGGCCAGGAGGCGTGGCCGCTGCCCGGCGCCCAAGCACGCTGGACCCCGCCCTCCGCCCGCGGGCAGGGCTCCCGGCAGCGCCTGAGGGTCTGCAGCGCCGGCCGGCCGGGTAGGCAGAGAGGCCCGAGGGAGGGGTGGGGTGGGGCCCCCACGCACCACGGTCTCCGGCAGCGTCTGCAGAGTGGACTTGAGCTGGTCGGCGGGTGAGAGCGTGTCCGGGAGGTACAGGGCCCGGGACAGCACCAGCAGCGAGGACGGGATCTCCTGGTGCAGGTGCAGCTCCAGCCACTGCGGGGGGACAGGTCAGCGGCCGCCGGGCGGCGCCCCCTCTGCTGGGGGGCTCACGCGGCAGAGCCCACGCGGCGTCGCCAGGCTCAGCGCCCCCAGCAGACGGCGCTCGGGCGCCCCAAGCCCACGGCGAGGTGGGTGCAGGGACACGGGGGAGCTGGCCCTGGGCGGGGCGGCCACGCACCTGCCGCAGCTGGTCCCGCAGGCGGTCCTCCGTGACGCCCAGGGCCCGCATGCCGCGCGCCCGGCAGGCCGCCTGCAGCTCCTTGACGCTCAGGCTGTCCACGCCCTCCTCGTCGATCAGCTGCGGAGAAGACGCACGCGTGGCCACGGGCAGGCCGGGCTGCGGGAGGCCCACACGGAGGCAGAGCCGAGTGTGGGGGCAGAGGGGAGCCCGCACGAGCGTTTGGAGGGCAAGATTCGGGGCGAGGACACACGGGGCGGCGTCGGGGGGCCCAGAGGCCCGGCCTGCGCGGGCCATGCTGAGGGCCCCGCCCAAAGGCTTCGGGAGCCTGGTCTCGTGGGCCAAGGGGATCCGCAAGGGCCAAGGGGCTGCTGGCCAGGGTGGGGGGGTGGGGGAGCCCCAGGGAGTTGGGGCCCAGCTGGGCAGGGCAGAGCATGCGGGAGGCTCAGGGGAGCAAACCGGGATGGGCGGAGCCCTGGGCCGCCCTCCCGGGGCCCCCAAGGCCACAGATAGCAACTAAAGAAACGCCCCAGGGAGAAGGGAGAGGCCTCGCGCTCACCTGCCCCGGAGTGACCAGACCCGCCACAGGCCAGACGGCGCTGCCCGGGGCTGGGGCGCCAGGAACAGGGACCTCTAGGGTGGGTCGTGGACGCGGGAGACCCGAGAGGGAGAGCGGGGCCCGGAGGGAACAGGCCGTGGGGCCAGCGAGCGCAGAGGTGGACGGCCAGGCCTGCGGGCCCGACAGCGCTGGCCTGGGGCACAGAGGCTGGAGCGGTCTTGGAGCAGGCCGGGGGAAGGGGTGGGGCTGGGCGGCCAGGGGCACGGTGGGCTGCCTGGACGCTCCGCCCAGCCAGGGGCAGCAGCCTGCTGGCGAGGGCCCCGGGGACAGAGAGGGCGCCAGGAGACCGGGGACAGACCGGGAGGCCCTGAGCCGGCCGCAGGGCACACAGCCCTGGCGCGAGGGGCGCGAGCCGGGAGGGGTGGCCGTAGTGGCCCGGCGAAGGCAGCCGGCGACACCGGGGGCTTCCGGTGGGGTCGCGGGCGACGGTCACGAGTGCGGGGCTCGGGGCCGTCCCTGGGAGCGCACGGGGCACAGAGCGGCCCCGTGGCTGAGGCAGGGCGAGCAGCCCGCCGAGGGCCAGCTTGTCCTCTGACCGCCAGCTCCAGCCGCCGGCCTGGGTGGGGGGGCCTGGGGGCCCCCGAGGAGATTCGCGGGCCGGCCGGCACCCACCTTGTCATCGGCCTTGATAGAGCGCAGCCGCGTGGTCAGCTGGAAGCGCAGGAAGCTGTTGGTGCCGATGGACTGCAGCTCGAGCAGCCGGCACAGCGCCACCAGCTGAGGCCGCGTCAGGTTGTCCAGGGTCAGCTCGTCCTCGAACAGCTTGGAGAAGCGCATGATCTCCTCGTTGCTGGGCCGCTCGCCCGTCTCCCGGATCTGCCGGGCACCGCGTGGTCACCTGCAGCGGCTCACCCCGCCGCCGCTGGCCAGGCTGCCCCCGGGCGCAGCTGCTGGGTGGGGGCCCTGCCGCCCCAGGCCGCGCCCAGAGCCCCTGCCCCCTGGCGTCCACGTCGCTGCCCCGGGCAGCAGCTCCCCTCGGCCCCGCCCAGCCAGAACACAGGGCCCATGGACGCGCCTCGGGGCTCACGGCACCTTCTGGAAAAACACAGAGAAGTCCTTGGTGGCGCTGCCCTTGGCCGCCTTATTCTTCAAGGCCATCTCCTCGATGGTGTCCTGCAGAAACTTGGCCAGCTCCAACTTGACCCGCAGCTCCTTCTTCAGCCTCTCCTCCTGCGGGCGGGAGGACGCTGCACCCCACTCCTCTGGCTGCACCGGCCTCCTCATCCTCTCGGGCCCCAGAACCCCCCGGGGCTGGCCACTGCGACTGTCCCCTTCTTGGCTTCGGGCCCCGTGGGCCCTGGAAGGGGCAGCCCCGTCCCCCCGGGGCTCCAGGCCCAGCGAGCCGCAGCCCGCGGCCAGTGCAGGGGTGCCGGCCGCCACTTCCACGGCCCGCCTGGGCCTCAGGCTGCCAGGAGAGGCCGCGGCGGCCGGCGGCGCCTCACCTTGATGGACTGCGTCTCAAAGGTGGAGGGCAGCATGTTGGGGAAGAGCTTCACGGCGACGGGCAGCAGGAACTCCATGAAGGGCACCACCACGAAGACCAGGAAGGGGACGAGGCGGAAGAGGTCGGCGCAGATCCTGAGGAACTGGGGACAAGGCCAGGCCCGCAGCCGTCACCACCAACCTCCGCATGCCGGCCCGGCGTGGGCTGCGCCGCCCGCTCTCGCGGCGCGGAGGCCGGAGCAGGCCCAGAGGCGCTTTACCCGACCGCGCAGGAGCCGTGTTGACTTAACGAAGCCGGAAAAAAAGGGCGCCAGACGGCGCCCGACGCTGACGAAACCCAAAACCCACTCCCAACAAAAGCTGATGGGATCATAAAGAAAAGGAGCCAATGGCTGAGCTGGACACCGCGAGCCGAAGGCCAGTGCCAGCACCGGCCACGTGCCCCGCGCTGGGGCTGGACGCTGCGGCCTTAGAGCCCACGGTCCAGGCCGGGACGCGGGGGCCCCGCGGGGCAGCACCTGGCCATGGCCTCACGCCGGCGCCGCCCGCCCCAGGACAAGCCCAGGTGGCCGGGCCTGAGCTCCACCAGGAGCTGCCCAGATAAAGACGCCCCTGATCGGGGGTGGGAGGCCGCGGGGAGCCCTCACCGCATGGGGAGCGACTGCCACCCCTCGCTGTGCCCAGGGCCAGGGGTCTGCGCCGGCGGCTTCTCGGGGCCGAGGCCAGTCGGAGGCCACAGGGCTGCCAGAGTCCGCAGCCGCCCCCTCCCCGCGGAGGCCTGGCCAGGGGAGGGGGCTTCGCAGCGCCCTTGGCGTCCTCGCGGCCCCATGTGGCGCCACGCGGCTGCGGGTCCCTCTCTGCGGCCCCGTAACGGTCACAGCCCATCACCGGGAGCCCTGACGTCCCGCTCAAACTCAATTTCCTAAGAGGCCCTGAACCGAGAAAACCACCCCACGGCCCCACAACCTGCTCTTAACCCCAACCACCAGCCGCCCCAGCCCGTCCACAGGGCCTGCCGGGACCCCCTCTGCCCCCTTGGGTCCCGCCGTCCAAAGGAGGAGCCAAAGAGCCCATGAGGTACCGCTGCAGGAGCTCCTGGCCGTAAGCGTCGCCTTCATCCGCTCCCCTCTAAAGGGACACCCCGGCCATCCCCAAGGCCGCCCAAGGCGTGCCCGTGCTCTGCGTCCAGGGCCCGTGGCCTCGCCTTCGAGGGGAGGGGCGTTTCTGCGCCCTCCGTGGGTCTTGGGGACACCGAGGGGGTGGGGCTGTCCCTGTCCCGAGAACTGGTGGGGAAAGGCAGGGACAGGAAGGCCAGCGTTGCGAAGATGCTGAAGGCCCGGCACCGGGCCGGGGGAGCCGCTCCCGGAGGAAGCAGGCCAGGGGCGCCCCCAGCTGACCACACCTGAGCAAACCCAGGGGCGGAGCCCAAAAGGCTGAGGCCTGCAATGCAGCGGGGCGCCGCTGGGCGCAGCACCGGGCCACAGAGAAGCAAACACGAGGGCCTTCCTGGGGGCGCAGGGGCCGAGTTGCAGCCTACGGAGCCGTCTGCAGCCCCCGCAGCCGCTGCGGCACGAGCCCAGCCCTGGCCGGGAGCCCCCGCAGGGCGCGCAGACCCCTCCTGTCTCCCCACCGCCCCCTCAGCTGCGGGCTCAGTGGACCCGCCTGCCCTGCTCCCCACTGTCTCCGGGACCCCTCTGGCCCCCGCACCTCTGGCCTGCACCCGGCGCTCCTGCGCACGAACAAACGAGCCCTAAAAAGGGAAGGAGAGAGGCGCGCGGCAGCGTCTCGCGGCGCTCGGGGCCGTTACCTGCCTGCGCTCCCGGCGGCTGAGGCTGTGGCCGTTGAGGATGCGCCAGAGCGTGCGGGCAGCGATCTTGGTGTCGATCCAGAGCAGGCGGAAGCCGTGGTAGTAGTGCTTCAGCTCGTCCAGCACCTTCTGGCCCAGCGACCTCTGCACGGCCACCTCGGCCGGGGGGCTGTACACGGGCCCCCCCTCCTCCAGCTTCTTGTTCTTGTCCTTCAAGGACTTGAGGGACTTCTCCACCACCGAGTCGTCGGCCCGGGGCGGGGACGAGTGCCAGCTGCGCGCGGGCAGGGGCTGGGGCCCCGGGCAGAGCCACGGCCCGCGGGGGGTGGTCCAGCAGCCCAGGGGCTCGCCGCGGAAGGACAGGCAAACGGGGCGGACGCGGGCACGGCACCCGAAGGGAGTGTTCCTTGAAGGGGAGGGAAAGAGCAGTGAGGGGCCAGACGCCGCTGAGACCCCCCGCCGGCGCAGAGGGCACCCTGGCCCCACTCCTGGGGCCCGAGACACCCGGGGTCCAGGGCCAGGGCAAGACCAGGCCGGTGTGGGCCCGGCGGCCGAGGGCTGGCCAAGTCTGCCACGGCGGCCACCCGCCCTCGCCAGCATCCCCGGAAGCCGAGGCGCGGCCTGACCCCAGCGGCTCTGCCCACTCCCCGCCTGCTGCTCCGGCCCCCGCATGGGCCAGGGCTGAGGCGCCCCGAAGGCCCCGTCTCCCTGCCGAAAGGCCGCCTCTGTGTGGCCAAGCGCAAGGGGCCTGCCTGCCCGCACAGCGCGCGGCCGCGGCCACCTGGACCAGCGAGGCTGTGCCCGGAGCAGACACCCGGCCCCACCACCCCTCTGTGCGGCCTTGGCCCGACCTGCCCCTGCGCCCAAAGGGCCACGGCAGCCAGGGCAGCCCCTCATGCTGCGCGGCAGAGACAGAGTGCCGGGCCGGGTCCGAGGCCGCACCAGACAGCAGCTCCCGGCCCTCAGGGTGCACACTTGGCTAGAGCTCCTTGCTCTCGCTGCTTTAACTCCCAACGGTCACCTCTAGATAGTCATTCATCGAAAGAAACTACCCTGGGCCTCCCTGGGGCGCACGGGTCAGTCTCGGTCTATGAAGCCGTCGCAGCCGCTGCAGCACGAGTTCGATCCCCGGCCAGGGGTCTTCCCACAGGGCGCAGCAGACCCCTCCTGCCTCCCCACTGGCCCCTCAGCCGTGGATTTTGGTGGATCCGCCTGTTCTGCTCCCCTCTCTGTTTCTGGGGAGTCCTCTCACCCCCATACCTCTGGCCTGCACCCGTTTTTCTACGCAAACCCCCCCACCCAAAAAAAAACCCCCGACAAACTATTCTTTAGCCCAAATCCTCACGACTCCTCCCGGGCTCCCCGGCATTGGGGGACGGCTCTGTACTGAGGGCCCCGCCCCCCCCTTCTCTCCCCCCATCGGGGAGTCACCTCTTTCGGGGGAAGCTGCAGGCACCTCGGGCCCAGCCCGGGGCTTCGACGACGCGGCGACCAGCACCGTCCTCCTCAGCAGGCGCTGGCCACACCGGGCCACGGAGCCAAAAGGGCCTGGCTCGCCGAGACCCACAGCGACGTCGCGCGGGCGCCGAGGAGGGGACCGGCCAACGCCACCCCTTCCCGAAAAGACGCTCGAAGGACAAAGAGGCGGGAGCCGGAGCCCCTTGGGCTGGGGCGGCCGCCGGAGCCACCAGCCACCGGGGGATGCGACCAGCCCCAGAGCCACGGCCCTCTGCAGAGGCGTCCGACGCCCCAAGGAGCGCACCGAGGAGGCCTGTCCCGAGGGACGCAACGCCCAGCGGCCAGGACTCCGGCTCAAGGGCCCCAGCCCGTGGAACGCCCCTGGGAGATGAACGGCTACCTCAGAGTAGAACCGGAGTGGACGCAGCCGCTCGCCCGTGCACTGTCCACCCCCGGAAGGGACTTCCTGGGCCCAAAGCCGCGGCGCCCCTCCCGAGCATTCCGAGGCCGGTTCTGCCAGCCAGCAACAGGCCCTGGGCACTCGGGCCCTTCGACCTCCAGAGGCTATGGCTGGGGGGCTGCGTCACTGGCGGAACGTAAACGCCTCCCGCAGCCCCGCTCGGCGCAGACAGCCCGGCAGGGCCAGACCCCCAAGGACGGAGCCGGCGCTTGTGGGGAGACGAAGCTCCAGCCTCTCGGGGAGCAGGAGGTGGCCGGGCACCCACAGAGGAGGGGCCGGGGGACACTCCTCCACATGGGCGGGGCCGCCTCCAGGAGGCCCCGGGTCTGGCAGCGCCCACAGGCCATCCACCCCGGCCTCATCGCCACCACTGGGGCGGGCACGGGAAGGGCACCGCCTGCTGCAGCCTGCCCAGGGGCTGCCAGCACCACCGCCTGGCCGCAGCAAAGACGGGGGTACTCCTCGGGGCGCATGGACAGGCTCTCGGGAGAGCGGGTCAGAACGGAGGGCGCCGGACGCCGCCGGCTTCGTCCCGAGCCCCAGCCGCGCGGTCACATCTCAGAGAACAGGCGGCGTGGAGGGGCAGGCGGGGGCCCCACGCCCCCCAAGGGCCCCACACGCCCACTTTCGCGAAGGCAGGAGCGTGGTCACTTACGTGCGGCTCAGGACCCCCACGGTGCGGACACAGCCGAGACAGGCGCGGTCCCCAGGGCCACCTGCACGGGACACAGAAAGCAAGAGTCAGTCTCTGGCCAGGAGACCTGGGGGGGGCGGGGCTGGTGAGCAGCGAGTTTCCGGAACCCTCCTCCAAGCCCTGCGCAGCGAACGGTCTGCCCCAGGTGAGAACAGACTCTCGGGGGGACCAGCGGGGAGGCGTGGCAGCTCCCACTCCAGGCACTCCGGGGGGGGACACCTGATGCTACCAGTGAGGCCCCAGGCCCCGCCCCCACAGTGCCCACCGCCACGAGTGCCCGGCCAGGCCTCCAGCCGTGGGGGCAAGAGGGGGTGAACGGCGCCGAGAAGACCCGTTCTCTCCCTCAGGTGTGGGGCGTCTGCGCACGAAGCCGCGGGGAGCGGGAGGCACACACTGGGGCGCTGCAACGCAGCCGCAGGCCACGCCCCGCTGCCCCCGCCCAGGAGTGAGACCTGGGGTCGGTCCTGCCGAAGGCAGATCCGTCGCGTGATCCCCTTCGGCCACCTGTGGTCGAACCCCATGTCTGGCAAGACAGGCCCTGGGGGCTCTGCCACCCCATCAGAGCCGCAAGCCAGAAAGGGGCAGGCGTCCTCAGCCTGCGGGCACCCGGGCAGGGGTGGGTGCTGAGCTCCCTCGGGGCCAGCGGGAGCAGGAAGGACCACAGCGGACAGGGATGGTGGACGTCCTCGGAGCAGGGCCCCTCTGGAGGTGGGACCTTGACCCAACAGGAGGCCCGGGCTCCAGAGTGGGGACCCCTGGCCGACACCCCTGCGCCAGGGCCCCCGCGCTGCCGCTGACCTCCTCCCAGACCTGGGAGCTGCAGCCTGGCCGCGAGGAGGCCGTCGGCCACCCCCAGAGGCGCGTCCTCACCAGGCCAGGAGACGTGCGGCGGCATGGGGACGGGGCGATTCTGCGCCACCGAACGGGAAACACGGATGCACGGGAGAAAGGAAAGGGACAGCGAGGAGCCGGGGACAAAGGCCGGGCCAGAACCAAGGAAGCGGGTCACGGCACGCCTGGCTGGCCGGGGGCCATGTGGGCACGGCAGCCCCTGCGCTGGGATGTTAGACAGGCTCGGCCCGGCCGCGGTGCCCAGCGGCAGCGTCCCTTCTGGGCACAGGGACCCGCTGGTGCTGCAGCCGGCCGCCGGGCCCCTTTGCACCGGCCCTGTGGGGAAGCAAGCGGGTCCCTGCGCTCAGCCAAGCCGCCAACCGCAGCGGCCGCCGCGCCCTGCCTCGGGGCTCCAAAGGTCCCGAAGGCGGCCGTTCGAGATGCCAAGGTCCAGCCTGCCGGCCTCGGGAGCCGCAGCCTGCAGATGCGTGACACCCGGTCTCAGCCTGGCCGGCGGGCTGTGTCTTTCTCTCCACCACAGACCACAGCCGCGGCGAGGCCGGGCGCAGCCCAGGGCGGTCAGCCCAGGGCGGGACAGCACCGCCGCCCGCACGTGACCCTTCGCAGGGCCAGGCGAGCCCTGGCTGGGGAGGGTCCCTGAAGCTCGGGGTCCAAAGGAACCTGCCCCGGCCGCGCCCGGCGGGCCCCTCCGGCCGCCCAGCGAGTCCGGGACACGACAGTGCCGCGAGTGGGCGCCCGCCCGAGCTCTGCACAGCCCCGGGCGCCTGAGGTCCCCGGTGAGTCAGAGCGGCCCGCGGCCCCCGCCCGCCGGCCCCCCGGGCGCAGCGCTTACCCCGCGGGAGGCGGGCGGGCCCGCGGCAGCCCCGCAGCAAGATGGACGCCATGCGCGGCCGCTGCGCTCCGCCCGGCGGGGCCCGCGGCCTCCTCCTCCTCGCCGGCGGCGCCTCGGCGGCGCGCGCGGACGGCTGACGGCGGCGGTCGGCTCCGGGCGGGCGCTCAGCTCAAGGAGCCGGCAGCGGCGGCGGCCATGTCCCGCACGGACGTCCGGCGGCGCGGGGCGGGGCGGCCGGGCCCGCTCCCATTGGGCCCGCGGCGCCGGCGCCGCCAGGTGAGGGCGGGCCCGCGGCGCCTACCGGTCCCGGCGTGCCCCGCGCGGGCGGGAGGGGCGTGCGCGTGCGCGTGCGCGTGCGCGGCGCATGCGCGGCGCGCCGGTGCCGGCTGCCCCGGGGCGGAGGGCGCGGGTTCCGGGCGGCGCCGGCTGTTCCGGGCGAGGCCGCGCGCCCGGGCGTCCTGCGCCTCGGTTCGGGCGGCTCCGAAGCCGGCGCCCCGCCGGGCCCGCCCGAGCGAGTCCGCGCCGGAGCGGCCCGAGGGTCCCCGCTCCCCCTGCGCCGTGGCGGACGCTCACCGAGGCCGCCAGGCTCGCGCGGGGCCCTCGCGCCTCCCCTCGGCCCTCGCCGCGCGGCGCCGCTCCCGGAGGTCCTGCCGCCCGCCGCCGGCTCGGGGGCGGCCCCGCGGGGAGGGGCCCTCGGCCGGCGCGCCCGCCCCGAGCGCGACCCCGGCGTGGCGCCCGGCCGCGAGCAGCTCGCGCGCGTGTGAGAGCCGGGGAGCCCTCCCGGGCAGGGCCGGCAGCTGGACCCCGCGCCCCGGCGCCGGCCGCGCCCCTGCAGCGGCTCCTTCCCTGAGGCGCCTTCTCCTGGCGGGGCCTCCGGCTGTGCTGTGGGAGCCCCAGCGAGGCCGGTGCGTGGTGGCCAGTCGAGTGCGCCATGTGACAGTTCGGGACGTCCTGCCGCCATGCTTTACGCCGGAATCGCTGTTCAGGGAACGGCCCCGCGTGATTTTGAGCCTGCGGGTGGCGGGCGCCGCGTGGTTTCTCTGCAGGCTGGAGCGCCTGTGCCCCGCGGGCAGCCCTGCAAACCCGAGCGAGAACAGACGTGCTGTTTGCGCCTTGATCCCCCACAGCTGCCCCGGGAGCTCGTGAGGGCCCCCAGTCCCGCCCGCGCGGAAGCCCTGTCTCTGGGAGTCCTGTGGGACCCCTCCTCCTCTGCCCCACTCGGTGGTCGGGCAGAAGCTCGCCGCTGGTGCCACCTGTTCACGCGGCCTTTGTGGGTTTTGCAGCAGTGCGATGTTTGGAGGGCAGGTGAAGACCACCTCTCCCCGCTGCCTGTCTGCTTCCTCTCAGACAGATGTGGGGCTGGCATCGCAGCTCCTGCCTTCCTGGGGGTTTGCCGAGTCCTCGATGTCTGCTGTGCCATGTGGGAATCTCCCCACCCTGGCATCGAACTCCCGCCACAGCTGCCGACAGCTCCACGGCGCTGCGCCACCAGGGAGGCCCAGAGTCCTTCACGCATCAGACTCTAGTGTCCTCTCACTAAGAGCTCCTGAAAGTAGCTGCTCCACTGACCCCGCCTGTCCGCACTGCTCCCCTCTCAGTGTGTTTCAGTGGATCCACCTTTCTGCTCCCCACTCTGGGGAGTACTCTCACCCCCCACCTCTGGCCTGCACCCCGGTTCTTGTGTGCATGAATGAAACTTTAAAAATAAAATAAAGTAGCCACTCCCAAGCGCCCCGCCTGACCGCGGGCCAGCGGGTCAGCCTCTGTCCCTGCCTTCTTCTGAGTCCTGTGCTTTCTGCTGGTGTCCCCTGCCCAGCGGCCCCTTGACCCCCCTGGGAATGGGCGGCCTGGGCGGTCACCCTGCTCTGCAGTGACTCGCGCGTGCTCGCGGGGCCAGGCTGCTAGGGGCTCCCGCTCAGAGGATCTGCCCCCTCACAGGACCCTCGGGCCGCCTTTCTGAGGCCTCCTGAGCGAGCCTTCTCAGCGCTGCGACGGAAGGGCCGGCGCCCTGGCCTCGGCCGCGGTCCCGTGGTGCAGCGGCAGGAAGGCCGCCCTGGACGGTAGAGGAGAGTCCCAGAGCCCCCGGGGCTCTGGGCTTTCATGTTTTCTCCAGCATTTGTGGGCAGCCCCCAGGTGCAGCGCCGGTGGGGCGGGGAGCTGGCTGGCCTCCCAGCTCCCTGAATCCTCACTCTGTCTGGCCCTCTGGCGTCTCCTGTGGCCTCTGCCACCGTGCCCTGCGTGTGCGTGTGCCCTGCGCTCCTGCCACCGCCTTCTGGGGCGCCGCCCTTATAGCTGAGCCTCCAGGCGCAGGGGCGCTGCAAGGAGGCCAGGAGAGCCAGCGCTGTCTGGCTGCCAAGAAGACTGCCCCCACGTGCACGAGTAAAGTCTTTTCAGAAAGACGTGTTGGCCACACCAGGCTCGGTGGGTGGCGGCCCTGCCTCTGGCCTGGGCCTCACGGGAGCCCTGGAGCCAAAGTGCCTGGCTCGGGCTCTCCCCAGCGGCCGCGGGGGAACCACGAACCACGCGTAGCACCGCTGTCGGCGCCTCTGGGCCCTGGGGGTCACCTCACGTGGGGGCCCAGTCTCAGTTCCTGCCCGGCTGTCCGTGGGGCGTGAACGAGGTCTCCCCTCTGCTCGCCCCAGAGCTGGCCATTCCCGGTCTTAAAGTTGGGGGCTTCCCCTACAACGCGCACCCCTCAGCCGAGGACTGCAGGGCCCCTGAATCCCGCCTCTCCCGTAGGCCCCTCCCGTCTCACTCAGAAGCTGCCCAGGTGGGGGCTGAGAGGGCCAGGCCCTCTGGTCTGGGGCCCTGCGGGCGGCCGCCTCAGTGCCTGTCGTGAGGCTGTCGACTTGGGGGGCCAGGCCTGCACTGGCCGCCGTCACCCCAACCTGTATCCGACTCTGGGTTTGCCTTTTGAAAGAAACTGGCGGCCTCTGCCGGAGGCTGGGCGCCCCAAGCCTGTCTGGAGCTGGCCGTGCGGAACTGCCCTGCTTCCTCGGCCCGGACGGCCCGCGCGGGGTGTGTGGGTTCAGCCGGGGCCTCCAGGCTGCTCTGGGACCTGCGCCGCCTCCCCGGAATGTAAGATTATTGCGACAGGGCCTCCCCGGTGGCGCAGCGGTTAAGCGCTGCGCTGTGGAGCTGTCGGCAGCGGCGACGTGAGTTCGACACCCGGCCGGGGAGAATCCCACATGGCGTGGCAGACCTCTCCTGCCTCGCCCGCTGCTCCCCTCAGCAGTGTATTTCTGATCTGCCTGTTCTGCTCCCCTCTCTGGCTCTGGTGAAACCTCTCGCCGCCCCACACCTCTGGCCTGTACCCCAGCTTGTATGTATAAATAAATAAATCTTTAAAAAAAAAAAAAAAAAGATTATTGCGACAAAGGGGAAACCCGCGTGGGCCTCCCTGGTGGTGCAGGGGGTTAGCGCAGGCTGCAGAGCTGCTGCGGCACGAGTTTGATCCCAGGCCAGGGAGCTTCCCACAGTGCGCGACAGACCCCTCCTGCCTCCCCGCTGCTCCCCTCAGCAGTGGATTTCCTCAATCTGCCTGTTCTGCTCCCCACTCTGTCTCTGGGGAACCCTCTCACTGCCCACGCCTCTGGCCTGCACCCCAGCTTGTGTGCACAAATAAATCTTTAAAAAAACAAAAACAAACCCCGTGTGGCACAGGCCCCCTGCGCCCCAAGGACGTCTGTCTCCCCTCTGCAGCCGTCAGCTCTCACAATCGGAACCGCCTGATGAGCACAGAAGCCCCTGGGCCCGGGCGTGGGTGTCTGGGGAGACGCTGTCCGCAGGTGGCCAGGACCCTAAGCCCTCAGGGTAGGAGCCGGTCCCTAGCCCCACCCCCCCTTCCCTGGGAGAGCCAGCCGGCCCTCCCCCAGCCCCTACCGCGCGCCCCTGGCTCGGGGCTCTTGGGGAAGGTGGGCGTGACCCAGCGGTCCCCCCACCCCGCTGGACCCTCCTGCCCTGACAGTCGTGCGGGGGTGCCCCAGGGAGGGGTGGGGCGAGCTGGGCCCCTCAGGAAGGGCTGGTCCCCGCTCCACTGCCCGCGCCCTCATTTGAAGCCGGGGCCCAGCAGCCGGTGTCCTCACGTGGACAGAGGCAGTGGGTGTGAGTGGAGCTGGGGCCGCAGCCAGGGAGCAGGGGGCCGGGCGCCCCAGAGCCGGAGGGGCCACAGGGCTCAGCCCACACACCTGGGGTTTGGGCCTCTGGGTCTGCTGGGGCGGCTGCCTCGGGGCACAGTAGGGGCGCTCGCCCTCGGGCGGCAGGGCTGGGGTGGAGGATAGCCCAGGCCGCACCGCTGGGTCCAGCGCTGGCTGTGCCCCCTCTGGGGACGCCCTGCCAGGCCAGGAGGCTCCTGGAGGAAGTGCTCCCCCAAGACTTGAGAAGTTGTCAGGCCCCACCTGGTGGGGGCCCTGTGGCCAGACCCACTGGGACTCTGCACCAGCCAGGAGCTGGGGAAGACCCTGGGGGAGGCTTTGTGGCTGGGGCACCAGGGAGCCGGGGCAGGTCTTGAACAGGAGGGTGCATGGTAAGTTTTGTGGCTTAGAAAAGTGCCCGGCTGGGCCAGAGGCCGGGGGCGGGGGGGCAGGCCGCTGTGGGCAGCCCATTCCAAGCAGGGCGCTGAAGTGAGGCTGTTGGGAGGGGAGGCGGCTGCACGGGAGCGGGGCAAGCGGGACAGGAAGGGATTTCAATTTGGGAATCCTGGAGAGGGCTGGGGAGGGCTGAGCCCGAGGTGGGCTCGGGTGGAATCTCCAGGAAGCAACTTTTGGGGGAAGACGGTGTGGCTGCCCTCAGGACTGGCCTCTGGTCCCAGACTCTGGTTTGCTCTTGGAGGGCCACTGGGGCTCCGCTGGCGGGTCCCTGAGAACGGCCAGGGCGCCTGCAGGCCAGCTCCAAGGCGTGTGCAGTGAGGCTGGCCGGAGGTTGGAGGGGCTTGCTCGGCCTCTCGGCAGGGGTAGGGGTGGGGGCTTCTCAGAAGCCTCAGTTTCCCCGTCTTCCTCCTGGCCCTACGGGGCTCTGCCTGGGGAGGGCGGGCCCGTGCCCTGAGGCGCCTTCGGGCACCAGCCGGTGTCCAGCCTGTGGCACAGGGCTGGGAGGGACGCCGGACAGGAGGCCCCCCACGCTCCCTGGGCTGTGGGCCTGCCCCGGCCTCCCTTCTCTGTCCTCCCGGGCAGAGAGGTGGCCTGAGCCCTCGGCCAAAGCCCCTTTATCTGGTGGGGGATGGAGAAAGGCCGGGTCAGAGTGCACGCATCCCCATGGAAACAGCCATGCACCTGCCCCGGGCCGGCCTGGCGGGGGGCGGGGAGGCCGGGCTGGGGCTCTGCCTTTGGCTCCTCACAGCGCTGGGGATGCTGCGGGGAGCGAGGCAGACGGCCCCCAGCCAGGCTGGGCCAGGTCTGGTGAGCCCCCAGGAGGCCGGCGGCGGCCCCCATCCTGCTCGGCCTTGACTGACTCCGCCTGGGCCAGGGCCTTTCCGCTCCATCCTGTTGGACTGGGAGAATAAGCCCCAGATTACGACCATCGAGGGTTTGGGGAGACCTGGAGGCTTGGGGAGCAGGCCGGGCCGGGCCGGGCCCCCAAGCTAGTTTGTAGTTACAGACCTGACGCTCCCGCCTGCAGTGCCGGCGCCCGGTGCAGACCCCGGCCTGCAGACCCCGGCCGAGGCTTCGCTGCCTTTACCCAGCCTCTGGGGCGGGGCCTGGGAGACGGCAGTGGACACCAGCTCAGGGCCCCGGGGCCGCTTGCTGTCCTCGCTGTGGTCCCAGGCTCGGAGCCCCTAGGCCATGTCCTGGGGGGCAGCCGCCCCGGAGTCTGGGGAGTCAGAAGCACGGCCCACCCCCACCCCACAGAGGTCCTGTCTGCCCTGAGGCCTGCCGTCCTGGCTCTGGGCCGCCCCTCCAGCTGCCGAGGTTGGGCCCTCAGAAGCAGAGACTAAGTCGCAGTGTGAGGGGCCGGCTGCGGGCACGCGGCGGGGCGAAGCCTCCCCGGCTGCAGGGGCCGGCAGGCGTGGGTGTCCCCAGCCCCGGTCAGCCGCTGGGGCTCTGCCGTGCCGGGGTGTGGGGCCCGCCCCATCCTCCCTCCCCTAGGGCCGCCCCGCTGGGCGAGGGCCCCTCCTAGTCACCCCCACCAGCCTGCGCACCCGGGGACCCTTCCCAAGGGTGAGGGCTGAGACTCAACTTCTGAAGCTTTTTTAGAGCAGTTTCAGGCCGACAGCAAAACCAGCAGAAAGTAGAGCTCCTGTGTGGGCCCCCAGGGTGCGGCCTCCCCCGTCCACGAGACGTCTGCTCGCTGCAGCTGACGAAGGGCCCGCAACACCCCGTCCTCACCCACGTCCACAGCTCACTCGGGGCTCATGCTGGGGCACAGAGCGCGGCACCTGCAGGGGTCTCCGGTGGGGGACGCCAGGTCTTGCTAGTGACCCGCCCCAGGCTCCCCCGCCTCCCACGGCCCCTCTCCAGGCAACCTGGGGCAGGCCGGCCCTCGGTCTCCTGGTGAGTTCTGGCCCCTTCTCCTCCTGCCCACGCCTCGCTGGCCCAAAGTGGACCGGCGTCCAGCCATTTGCAGGTGCAAGCGCAGCTGCGGCGAGGGGCCTGGGTGCCCGTGGACCAAGAGCCCCTCCCGTGGGGCGCCGCGCCTGGCTGGCCCACCGCCCCAGGGCAGCTCCTGGGGGGTTTGCGTTTTCGGGGTTGAGTTTTAAGAGCCCTAGTGCCTCGGGGGCCTTCCCGGGCCGGCCGGGCAGCGCCTCCTCAGGCTGGCTCCTCCTCGGCGCCCCCTGCGCGCGAGTTTCAGTTTCAATGAAGGGCTGGCGGCTTCCCGGCTGCTGCTCCGCCGCGGCAGCGCCGGGAAGCGCCCCGCCCGCGGCCGCCCTGCCCCGCCGCCTCGCGGCCTCCGCCGGCCGGGCGCACGTGCGGGCCTGGACGCCGGTGTCCGCGGTGCGGGCCGTCCGGCGCCGCGCGGTAAGTTCGCTCGCGGCGCTGTCCGCCCCGTCGAAGGCCGTGCGCGCGCGGCCCGCCCGTCCGCCCGGCCTCCCGGCAGGTCCCGGCGGCGCGCTCCGGGCGCTGAGGTCGGCGACCCGGCCCGCGGACGCCAACGGCCCGGCCAGCGCGCGCAGGCCCGGCGGCCCGGGCTCCCCGGCGCGGCCGCCCCGCCCGCCGGCCGCTCTTCCCGCCGCCGCGGGGCGCGGGGGGCGGGCGCGGCCACCGGCGGGCGGGCCGGGCGCGCGGGCGGCGATTGGCCCGCGGCCGTGACGTCAGCACGCGCGCCCGCGCCCGGCGGCGCTTTCGGTTCGGCCGCCGCCCGCGTCGCGAGGAACGGCAGCGGCGCGCGCTCGGCGCCGGCGCCCGGCGCTGAGGAGGCGGCTCGGGCCCGCGCCCCGCGCCCCCGCGCCCGCCCGCCGCCGCCCGCCCGCGCGGATTTGAAAAGCCCGGCCGCGGCCCCGCGCGCGCGGCAGCCAATCAGCGGCGCGCACTTTCCCGCGGCTTCTGCGAGCGGCGGCGGCCCGGCGGCGGCGGCGGCGGGCGGGAGGCGCGGGGGCGGGGTCGGCGCCGCGCGCGGAGAGCTGGGCCTGGCCGCCTCGCCGCCGCCCCCGGGCCGCCGCCGCCGGAGGATGCGCCGCTCCGCAGGTCTCTGGCGCCGCGGCGGGCGGGGCGGGCGGGGCCGCGGCGGGCGGCGGGGCGCGGGCGGCTAACGGGCGGCGGGCGCGGCCATGTTGGGCCCGGCGGCTGCACCTGTGCCGGCGAGCGGCGGCCCCTTTGTTCGCCGCGGCGCCGGCGGCCGGGCGCCCGGGCCGGGGGCGGGCGGCCGGGGGCGGGCCCGGCGCGGCCGCCGCGGAGGCCCCGGCCCCGGCCCGGCCCGGCCGTTGGGAATCTCGGCCGCGAGGGGCGCGGGCGGGGGCGGGGCGGGACCCCCGCGCGGCGCCCCGACGCCCGGGTGGGAACTTGGGCCGCGGCCGCCCGCGGAGCCGGAGCCGGAGCCGGAGCCGGCGGGGCCCCGCGCCGACGGGCGGCCCGACCCCGAGGCCTTGGCTTTCGCGGGCGCGAGACCCCGGCGCTGCGCCCCAGTCGCCGCGCAGCCCAGACGCCTCCCGGCGGCGCCGCTCGGCTTTGTGTGCGTCCCGGGCGTCGGGGGGCGCGAGCGGGGCCGGGCGCCGGGCCCGAGCTTCTTTGTGGCCCCCACGGCCGGGGCGCTTCGGGCCGGAGATGTGACATGTGACGCGCCGACGGTGCGAACCGCGGGCTGGAACAATGACACGGGCGCCGCGTGAGCGAGCGCGCGGGGGGCGCTGCCCGCCCCGCCTGGCGGGAGCGGACCCGGCCCGAGCACGCCGCCTTGAGTCATTTCCTCCCCGGCCTCGTCTCAGACGCGCCCCGGGTTTCGGCCCCGGTGGGTGAGGGCAGCGCGCCCCCGCGGTTTTGCGTCAGGCGTGTGAAGACCCGGCTCTGCCCGCCCGCCCCGCTGGCCTCTGGCGGTGGACGTGCGCGCCGTCAGAAGAGACCCGGCCCTGCCCCGCACAGGGCACCCCCCGCGTGGTGTCGCTCGTCGCCCAGACGCGTGGGGCAGAGCCAGGTGTTCGGGGAGGCCGCTGCCAGGGGCTGCGGTGGGCGCAGGGCAGCGGGGCAGAGCTGCTAGGGCGGGGACGGAGGCCAGGCCTCTGGGCAGCGGGAGACAACGTCTTGCGCCCGCTGGGACACCCACGCCCCTGGGAGGCTCCATCCTGGGCCCAGGGCACACGGTCACGCCCCTCTTCCCTCCTTGGCGCGCGGGATTGGCCCCCCGAGAAGGGCGGCGAGGGTGGTGGCGCTGCTCAGTGTGCCCGGGTGCCCCAGGCGCCTGGCCTGCGCGGTGCTTCCCCGAGGTCTGGGTGAGACGCGCGAAGAAAGGCTTGGAGGGGCGGCAGGCAGAGGCCTGACCCTGCTGCCACTCCAGGGCTGCCACTGTGGCTGTGGGGGTGGGCCACCCCGGGGTCCCCTGAGCCCTGCGCTCCCGTCGGCTGTGGAGTCTCTTCCCCGACGGGCGAGCCCACCCTGACTCCCCACCTTTGCGCTGCTGTGGAGCTTCCCTGCTTTCTTTTCTTTTTTTAAAGATTTTTGTATGCAAGCTGGGGTACAGGCCAGAGGTGGGGGGGTGAGAGGACTCCCCAGAGACACAGCAGGGAGCAGAACAGGCGGATGCACTGAAACCCACTGCTGAGGGGGCAGCGGGAGACAGGAGGGCTCTGCGGGCCCTGTGGGACGCTCCCTGCCGGGGATCGAACTCGTGCTGCCGCGGCTGAGACAGCTCCACAGGCTGAGCCTGACCTTGCGCCCTGGGAGGCCTTTCTGGGCACAGGTGCTGGCCTGTGAGCGGCCACTCCCTGCTCAAGAAGCCTTTGCTCCTTGAGGTGCCCCTCCTTGAGGTGGGCTACTTGGGGAGCCCCTCCTTGAGGTGGCACTCGGCCTGCGCGGCCAGCTTCTATGTGTGCGTCCTCGCCGGGCCTCAGTGAAGGCTGAGTGGACAGCACTGGAGCGGAGCGCGTGAGCTGCCCGTTTCAGTCCGGCGACAGGCCCGTTGCCTCTTGGTGCGGTCACGTTGGGCCGATGGGGACCGGCCTCGTGGCCAGGCTGCTTCCCCGCTTCTCCCTTTCCGACGGAGACAAGCAGGGAGTGCGGCGGGGAAGGGACGGGACCGGCCCGCCGTTAGGGTCGCCCACGCAGAGGGAGGGGGTTGAGCTGCAGTAATGCCAGGGCACGTGTGGGTCCCCGCAGGGCTCCAGGGCTCCCCGTTGGGGGTGCTGGTTGCCCCGGCCCTTGCGGCGCGGTGGGTGCAGCCAGCTTGCGAGGGGACTCGTTGACTCAAGGAAACGTGTTCTTTAGAAAAACCAAGGCCTCGCTCGGCTTTGTCCTCGGGTCCGCCTCCGGGGGCCGCAGCGCCTCAGCGCTGCGCTTCGGACACGGCGGGATACTTGAGGGTCGACATCGCTGCCCTTGGGGCGGGTGTTGCCGCGGCCCACGGCGTGACGAGGCGTGTCCCGTGGGCCCGCTCCGGAGGCCGACGGCCCAGCACATGTCTGACTCAGGCTCGCCCCTCGGCCCGCGCCCCCGGCAGGGCTTTCTTGAGCGCGCGCTTCCCGTCTCTCCGCCATCGGCCGCTCTTCCCGGCCCTGCCTGCAGCCTCTGCCTTGTCTCTCCCCGTCTTCGCCCGCGCCCAGGCGTCTGGGCACTCTGGGCCGTCGCTGCACACCCAGAGCCAGTGCCTGCTCGCCTGCGGGGGCCTGTGTGTGCTCGTCCAAGGAGCAGGGACAAGCAGCTGTGTGTGGGGGGGGGGGCTGGCCTGGTGCTCGGGACCCCTGTGGGCGAGGGCTGGGAGCGCCCCGGAGGCGGTGAGCAAGGAGGGCCAGGCTCCCGATCCGGTTCCTTCCGGAGAGAAGCTCCGAGCGCACCTGCAGTGGTGGTGTCCCCGGTCCCTCTGTCGCCTGGCCGCTGGTGTGGCATCTGTCCCTGTGCCGGCCGCTCCCGGGCCCCGCTCGGCCCCAAATCAGCCTGTCCCTGCGGCCAGGGCCGCGCCGGTGCATCCGGCATTGGGGTGGCCCCGGTGGGCACTGCCCTCACTCCGGGCAGATGTCTCTGGGGTGGCTGCTGCCCGGAGGCGCCCAGTCTGCGGCCGGTGGGCCGCAGAGGCTGTGGTCACATCTGTTCCGCGGCCTGTGCTGCTCTGACCGGCCTCGGCCTCTCGCCCCGAGACAGGTGGGGCGCACCTGAGCGCGCGTGGGGCCTGCCCGCCGCGGACTGGCCGGCCTGGAGGCACTCGTGTGACTCTCAAAGCCTGTCGTTGGGGACGCGCGGGCCAGGGCTGGTGGGTGGCCCCTCGGTCCAACAGCAGGTGGGCCAGGGCACACCCGCCGTCCACACAGCGTCCTCGCCGGCCTGCTCAGTGTCGGGCCAGCGCCTGGGAGGTCCGCAAAGGACCCTTGAAAGTGCCCTCTCTGGCTGCCGCTTCTCTGGAGTAGCCGGCCCTCGTCCCGCTGCTGGAGGGCAGCCCCGAGGTGGGCGCAGCGACGATGGGACAGCGGCCGGCCCTGCCAGGGAGAGCCGGGATCTCGTGGCCTGTTACGCTCGTGCGGGCCTCGTGAAGTTCTGGGTCTGCGTGAAGGATTTCCGTAGCTTCGGCTGCTTGTGGCTTTTTGTAAAGACTTATTTTGCGTAGAAGAACTGGGGTGCAGGCCAGAGACAGAGCGGGGAGCAGCACAGGCGGAACCACTGAAACCCACTGCTGAGGGGGCAGCGGGGAGGCAGGAGAGTCTGCTGCGCCCTGTGGGAAGCTCCCTGGCCGGGATCGGTCTTGGATTGCAGTGGCTGCGGCAGCTCCGCAGGCTGAGCCTGACCCTGCGCCCGGAGGCCTTGTTACAATCTCCTTACAGAAACAGCAGCAACTCCCCTGTGCCCGGTGCCCGTCCCCGGGGCTGGCGTGTGGCACTCCTCAGGCACTGTGTGCGCCTGGCTGCTGGGGCCTCCGGGTGGGGGGGGGGGGCGGTGCAGTGCCGACAGTCAGCTGTGGTGGTCACTGGGAGCAGACCCGAGTCGCGCCTTGCGCTTCCTTCTGGCAGGCTGGGCGCAGAGCTGGTTTTCGCAGCTGCCCAGATGCTGGCGCCCAGATGCGGGTGCGCCATCCCCACCCGCCGCGGCGAGCTCCGGGCGCGGGTGCGGTGGGCAGGGGTGAAGGAGCAGAAGCTGAGCTCCGAGTCCCAGTCCAGAGCTGCAGAATGTTTTTAAAAATGTACAGCTCCCTGATGCACCACTAAGGCAGACGGCATCGTTTTTAACTATGAGAAGTCAGGAAATACCCGTGAAACCTGCGCGCTGCAGGGGCGTGGGAGGAAGGTCGGAGCCTCCCGCCCAGCGTCCCCGGCCGTGCTCCGCGGTCGTGCTGAGCTGGCCGCTTCCCAGCATGGGCGCCCGGGAAGGGGCACGGCCGCGCCGGCCGAGCTGAGGGCGTGTCACGTCCTGTCTGCAGCGCTCTTCCTTCGAGGCGGGGTGTCGGCTCTCAGCCCCCAGGCGGCGAGCCCCGCCAGGCGGTGGGACGGGGCGCGGCGGTGCCAGTTCCAGCTCTGCCGTCCGGGCCTGGCGTGCTGGGCCCAGCGGCTGATCGCGTCCCGTGGCTGAGGTGGTCGCTGGACAGATTGTTGGCTAGGTCCTCAAGTCTCCCCGACACGTCCTTCCTGAGGGGCCGCCTGGGCTCCCTCAAAGCACAGTGCTGGTGCCGTGAAGCAGGAAAGCAACCTGCCAGTCCTTTGAAGGCGAGGCTGAGAGCTGGCTGGGCTCTCCCTGCTCCGTGCTGAGAGCAGCTGGGCCAGGCCATACTCGGGTGGGGAAGCAGACCTGGCCTCCCCGCTGGGGGTGGCCAAGGGCTTCAGGCCATCTTTAATTCACCGTGGTCTCATGCTAGCGTTTGGTCTTCGTACATAGCAGTTGTTGTATTGCTAATATTTCCTTATTTTTGTTTTTCTGGTGCGAGTATTGATGGTGTTCTTTATTTGATTAGCTTTTTTTTTTTTAAGGATTTATTTATTTATACATACAAGCTGGGGTACAGGCCAGAGGCGTGGGGCGGCGAGAGGGTTCACCAGAGACAGAGCAGGGAGCAGAACAGGCAGATCAGAAACACACTGCTGCGGGGAGCAGCAGGCAAGGCAGGAGAGGTCTGCCGCGCCCTGTGGGATTCTCCCCGGACGGGCGTCGAACTTGCATTGCGCGCTGCCGTCAGCTCCACAGCGCAGCGCTCAACCACTGCGCCACCGGGGAGGCCTATTTGCTTAGCTTTTTAGGCATCACTCAGTCCCAGATTTTCCAAACAAGCTGCAGAAAAAGCCCTTGGTGATGGGGCTGTCCTTGTCAGGCCCGGGGACCATCTCCCAGGCCTTTGTCCTCTGGCCTGTCTGAGAGTGTTGCTGCCACGCCAGGGTGCACCTTCCTGTTTGGGGGCTTTCTGGTAGTTATCTTAGAATGTGTGGGAGGCAACATTTTTTTGAGTGGTCAAATGCCCAAGTGATGTATCTCGAACTTGTGCCTCATTGATAGCTTGGTTGGGTATATTAATTTAGATTGGAAATAATTTCTCGAAACCTTTTGAGTTTTCCATGTTTTTTTTTCTCTTTTTAAAAGATTTATTTATGTACACGAGAGCTGGGGGGCAGGCCAGAGGTGTGAGGTGGTGAGAGGATTCACTGGAGACAGTGGGGAGCAGAACAGGCGGATCGACTGAAATACACTGCTGAGGGGAGCAGCGGGGAGACAGGAGGGGTCTGCTGCGCCTGTGGGAAGCTCCCTGGCCAAGGATCGAACTCGCGCTGCAGTGGCTGTGGACAGCTTCATAGTGCTGAGACTTAACCCCTTGTGCCACCAGGGAGGCCCCTTGTTTTCTCATTTTAAGACACCCGGCCCTATTAGGATTTCTGGTTCTTGCAGGTGACGGTATGCCCACAATGCACCATGTGGGTCTGTTTTGTATTTGCTGTTAAGGCGCCTTTCCAGTCTTTTGATAAAAGGATGTCTTGAGTTGCTTTTTTCATAATTTTAAAGAGTTTTTCTGGCTTTGGTGCTGTCACTGGCCCCAGTCAGTCAGAGGTGGAATTTGCGTTCCAGCCCGGCCGTGGCCTCCGCTCTGCCCTGGAGCTCCCTGGGCAGCAGTGAGTGTTTGTTTTGCTGGCGGCCACAGGCTCGGGCCTCGGTCTGCACCTGGCCCACTGTGCCCACGAGGCTGTTCCTGCTCCCTCTGTTCTGTTTCCAGCCCTGGAGAGATCGTTTCTTTCCTTTTTTTCTTTTATAAAGGTTTATTTAGGCACACAAGAGCTGGGGTGCAGGCCAGAGGTGGGGGGGGTGAGAGGACTCTCCAGAGACAGAGTGGGGAGCAGAGCAGGCAGATCCACTGAAGTACACTGCTGAGGGGGCAGCGGGGAGACAGGAGAGGTCTGCTGCGCCCTGTGGGAAGCTCCCTGGCCAGGGATTGAACTCCTGCCGCAGCGGCTGCGACAGCCTCACAGTGCTGAGACTGACCCCTGCACCCCCAGGAAGGCCCATTTTCTTTCTTTTTTTTTTCTTTTTTAAAGATTTATTTTTTGTTTATACATACGAGCTGGGGTACAGGCCAGAGGCATGGGGCGGCGAGAGGGTTCACCAGAGACAGAGCGGGGAGCAGAACAGGCAGATCAGAAACACACTGCTGAGGGGAGCAGCGGGCGAGGCAGGAGAGGTCTGCTGCGCCCTGTGGGATTCTCCTCACCTGGGCGTCGAACTTGCGTCCCTGCTGCCGACAGCTCCACAGCGCAGCGCTCAACCGCTGCGCCACCAGGGAAGCCCCAATGCCTGTTTTCTTTTAAAAAAATAATCTGGCCACCACCACGGGCACCTGTACTGTCAGTGTGGTGCCGAGCAGGACTCCCAGGGGATGGCTGGTCTGGGGACGGCTCTGAGCGCGGTGTCTGCGGCCGTCGCGCCTGCGGGGCTGGCTCGCCGCTCTGGCTCTCCTGCCGCGGGGCTTGGTCTCGTTTCTCTTCAGCCTCTGGCTCTCTTCACGCGTCCCTCAGCCTCGGGCAGGCGGGCCTGCGGGCAGCTCGTGCTTTCTGTTCTCTCAGTGTATCTGCCGTCGTCTGCAGAGATGTTTTCTGAGGTATCGGGTGCCTGCCGTGGTCAGCGGGGCCGTGGTCAGCGGGGCCGTCTCGTCTGGTTATGGGAGGTGCCTGGGGTCAGGACTGCGGGTCCTGTGTCCCTCCAGGCCTCCGTTTTGGGGACCCCCGCGCGGGGGTGCAGGCGGGCGGCTCCCGCGCTGACACCTGTGTCCCGCAGGGCTCTGAAGACGGCCGCGTCCGGCCGCGTGGAGGTCGGCGTCAGGGAGAGCCGCTCTCTGTCCGGAAGGCCGCCAAGTGCCCGAAGATGAAGCAGGCGCCGGAAGCCCTCGGCGGCGCCGGCGGGAAGGCGCAGGGCTGCGAGGGCCGCGAGTGCTCCGTGCTCCTGGGCAAGGCCCCGCTGGCAGCCGGCCCGCAGGAGGGCGCCCTGCAGAGGTTCAACGGGCGGGACGCGCTCCCCTTCCTCCCGGCCGAGAAGCTGAAGGACCTGACGGCCCGCGTGTTCAACGGGGAGCCCGGGGCGCACGACGCCAGGCTGCGCCTCGAGTCCCCGGAGCGCAGGGGGGCCGGGACGCCCCCCCACACCACCCCCACCAAAAACGGCTCCCCGGAGATCAAGCTGAAAATCACCAAGACATACATGAACGGGAAGCCGCTCTTCGAGTCCTCCATCTGCGGCGACGGGGCTGCGGCCGTGCTGCCGGCCGAGGGGGGCGGCCCGGAGCCGGAACGCGAGGCCCGGAGGAGCAGGAAGAGGAGCGCCAAGCACGGCGCCCCGCGGGGGCGGGGCCTGCCCGAGGCCCCCCGCCCCCCCGGCCCACAGGTGCGTCTCCGGTGGGCTGCCCTGGGGTCTGGCGGGGCACCTCTGCCTGCCCTCCAGTGAGGGGGCCGAGGGCTGGGTCGGAGCCCACGAAGCCCGGGCGCCTGAGGCGGGAGCGGGGGCTTGCCGGGGCTCGGGCCGAGGCCGGGAGCGTTGGCGAGAGCCGAGGGTGCGCTGGGCGTCCCGAATGGCGGCCGCGCTGCCGCCGTCACCAGGCCGGGGCTTCTCCGAGGGCACGCTTGAGCCCACGGGTGGGGTCCTCGGAATCATTACGACGCCGGAGAAGCCTGAGGGCTTTGTGCTCGGGGTCGCTGGGGGGCGCCCTCTTGCTGACGCAGCTGCAGCCTGGGGGCTGGGCAGCTCCTGCTCTGTGGCTGGTCGAGCCATTTGCCCAAGTTCCTGGAGCTCTGAGGGAGGCGGCACCGGCTCTCGGGGAGGGGCCGGGCTGGTGGGTCTGCCCCCTGGAGCGCCGGGGTGCGCAGGGAGGGGCGCCAGGGCTCTAGCCTACTGACGGCCTCTGCGCCTGACCGGAGCAGCGGCCAGGCCCCCGCTCCCTGTCCTCACTGGGTCCTGGAAGCGTCGGGTGTGGGGTGTGGGGCCTCGGAGCCCGCGACGCAGACCAGCCACTGCGGATGCTTTGGCCGAGGGGTGCGGACAGCCGGGGGGCGCGGGCAGGACCGGGCACTGCAGCGCGGGATGATGCGCGCCCCTTGGCTGGGCGTGTGACCGCACCACGGGCCCTGGTCTCGGTTTCGGGGGTAGCCTGTCTCTCCCTGTTCGCTTCCAGGTTCCCGCGCAGAAAGAGCCCTGCCCCAGCACCGCGCGAGACGGCGGCCACCTGCTGAGATACGGCGTGGGCGACCTGGTGTGGTCCAAGGTGTCGGGGTACCCCTGGTGGCCCTGCATGGTCTCCGCGGACCCCCTCCTCCGCAGCCACACCAAGCTGAAAGGTAGCAGCGGGCGTCTCCCCCCGCCCCTTCAGCCGCCCCGCGCTGGGTCGCTCACAATCCGATGTCCCCCTCGCTCCCCCAGCGCCTCCCGCTGAGGCCCCGCCCCGTGGAGCTCCGCTCTGGGAGGGGGTCACCCGCGGCAGCAGGGCCATGTTTCCACGGGGCTGCGCCGAGGCCCGGCCTGGCCCGCTGGCGCTGTCCCAGTCTCTTGCCCCGAGGATGACTCCCCGCAGGCCTGGACCCTGCGAGTCTCCCCTTTGGGAAACTGGGGTCTGGGTTTTCTCGTGGGGAACGGACATCACTTTTTCTATTACGGGAGAGACCCTTTATTGCTATATTTCTCAATTCCTGCACTTTCAAAGATAGCACCGTGGGGGGTCTGCCTTTTCTGTGGGTCACGAGGCTTCGGGTCCCCCGGTGAGGGCGGCTGTGTCTTTCCCGCGAGCAGCGCTGTCAGCTTCTGCTTTGCCTGTCTGGGCTCTGGCGGCCCAGAGACTGGGCCGGGAAACTCCGGCCTGACAGAGCTTGTCCTTGTCCTTGTCCGCCGGTGGCCTCGAGCCAGGCGGCTGTGCCCTCGGCCCTGACCGTGCTGGTGACGTCTGACCTCCCCCCCAACCCCCCGCCCCTGCCTCCAGCCTCAGCCGCCAGCGCGAAGGCTGCCGGTGGTGCCAGGGTGAATGCTCAGCGCTGGCGAGAGATTGGAGAAAAATGAAATTCTTACAGATAAAAGAAACTCACGTAATCAGAGAGTTGGGTTGGCTGTTACCAAGTTTCTGGGCAGGGAAGACCCCCGTGATGTTAGCTGTATTTACAGAATTGGGGTTGGGCTAGAGTACTTTCCTCTACTTTTTTTTGCAAGACCTAAAAGGAACATTTTTTCCGTCATTAGTATTTTATAGGAACTGATCTGAGTTCCTATTTCATCAAACGTATTGTAATAGATTTTTTTTCAACCTTTGGTTTTAGTTTTTGTGCAGAAGAACTGGGGTGCAGGCCAGAGGCACATGTCCGAGTGGATTCCCCAGAGACAGAGTGGGGAGCAGAACAGGCGGATCCGCTGAAACCCACTGCTGAGGGCGCAGCGGGGAGACAGGAGGGGTCTGCCGCGCCCTGTGGGGAGCTCCCCGGCCGGGGATTGAACTCGGGCTGTGGTGGTGACAGCCTGGGACTGGCCCCTGGCCCCGGGAGGCCCGTGACTATAATAGCTTTTGCGTCACACAAATGCTGTGATGTGTGTGTTTGTTCATTTTCACGGCCAAGAGACGTTCTTTGGAAGTATTAAAGCGTAGCTGGAGGAGTCACCAGCTTCTTGGCGTGTTTTTGAACCTGCGGTGTTTTAAAAATCGAAGTAAGACGCACTCATAAATAAATGGGACTCAGACGTTAAGGTGAAGGCTAGTCCCCTGCCCCCGCAGGTGATTGTTTTTGACACTTTCAGTATCTTTGTAGCTCTGACCACTGTGTTTGCTTTGGCCGTTGGGCGTCCTCCGTGCTGACCGGTCCCCTCCCCACCCTCGGCCGGCGCAGCCCTCCTTCCTGTGCGGCGTCTCTGTTGAGCTCTCAGCCTTTCTCTCGGGCGCGGCTCTGCCCCGACCCACCCGGGACCGTGTCCTGGGGGCCGGCCCGTGGCCGAGGGCCGCCGCCTCTGCCCGGGTCTGTCCCCGGCCTCTGCCCCGCGGGTCTCACAGGCCGGAGGCGCCCCAAGTGCACTCTCCAGCTTCCCTTTCTCTGGCCCGGCTGTTCGGCTGCTGCTCCCGCCTGGTGGCTTCTGGGCTGGGGTGCCTTGGGGCGCTGTGGGAGTGTGTGCGGGAGCGGTGGGCGTGCCTGTGGGGGCACCACCCGGGCCTGGCCTGCGGCAGCCTCGTTTCCCAGGCCCAGAGGCGCCTCGGACTGCAGCCTCTTCCCCTCCTGCAGCTGGGCCATCCCGGGCCTGGGGCGGGGCAGGGCCAGGCCCTGGGGCTGAGGAGGGGTCGGCCGGGACTCTGGGACTCTGGGTGCAGATTGGTGCCCATAGGTGCCTTGTGGGAGACTTTTTCCTCTTGGTCCTCTCTGCGGTGTTTCTAAGTTCACTGTGTTTAAGTGTCATGGTTGGAACCCGAATTCCGACAGCGCTTTCTGTTTCCTTGCTCTCGTCCTCATCAAGCTGGTGTCTCCGGGCTGCATCTGCTCTGCCCGGTAGGGCCGCCCGCCTGTTCTGGGTCTGGCCGCTTCATTGAGGGGGACTCAATGGAAAGCTTTTCCTCTGTCCCCCCCCAAGCGTCCCTGGGTTCCGCTGGCCGGTCCTCTGGGAGTGAGAGGGTCTGGTGCCCCCGGCGGAACAGCCTCCGGCCCCCGCTGGCAGCAGGTCTGCCCTTTCCCGACTCACCTGCTGGCGGCCTCCGGCCCGGTCCCTCTGCTCGTGGTGGGTGGCCCGTCCTCCTCTCTGCCCTCGGGGGTGTCAGGGCTCATCTGCGCCCTGGGCTCTCAGGGGCGGCCTGCCCGAGCTGCCCCGCCGGGTTGGGCCTGGTCACTGCTGCCAGCATGCCCAGCCATGGCCTGGCGAGTGGCCCGGGCACTCGCGTCCGGGCAGGAGGGTGCGTGCTGTCCCCAGCCGTCTGGACTTGGCGCTCGTGAACGCGTCTCCCCGAGGCGTGGGGCACGGCGGGGCTTCCTGGAGTCTACCAGACGCGGGGAGCGCTGGGGAGAGGGCTCCGGAGCACTGCCACCGCCTCATCTCACCCGGGCTGCTTCTATTTCAAAACCAGGGCAGAAAAAGAGCGCGCGCCAGTATCACGTGCAGTTCTTCGGAGATGCCCCAGAAAGAGCTTGGATATTTGAGAAGAGCCTCGTCGCTTTTGAGGGAGAAGGACAGTTTGAAAGGCTGTGCCAGGAGAGTGCCAAGCAGGCGCCCACGAAAGCTGAGAAGGTCAAGGTGCGGCTGCCCCGCCCTCCCGCCCGGCCGGCCGCGTTAGACTGCCAGTGCGCGGTGCCCTTCTCCAGACACAGCTTCTCCCTTCACTCGCGGGAGGCCGCTGCGTCTCGCTCTCCAGAGGAGGCGAGTGCGTGACGCGGTGTGCCGCCCCGGCGCCCCGGCCGCCTGGTGCCCGGGCGGACGCAGAGCACTGCACGACGCTCAGCCGCGCCGCCGGGTCAAGCTGTCACCTCCGCCGTCTGTGGCTCTGGGTCTCTAACAGATTCTGGAAGGGTTCTCTGCGGTGAGGCCGTGCGTACGTTTGGATGTTGAAAGTCACGCTCTCGTGTCTTCCCTTCCAGCTGCTGAAGCCCATTTCAGGGAAGCTGCGGGCCCAGTGGGATATGGGCATTGTCCAAGCTGCGGCAGCTGCGGGCATGTCGGTGGAGGAGCGGAAAGCCAAGTTCACCTTCCTCTACCTGGGCGACCGGCTGCAACTCAACCCGCACGTGGCCAGGGAGGCCGGCCTCGCCGCCGAGGCTCCAGGGGGGGCGGCGGGCCCCCCAGCCACCAGCGCAGAGCCGGCCAGCACCCCCAGGCCCCCGAGGGAGGAGGCCGCGTCTGCCAAGAGGAGGCGGCGGGCCAAGCTGCCCGGCCCCACCGAGCCCCCCGAAAGCGACCCAGGGACAGGAAAGGCCACTCCTCAGAAGACGGCAGAGGCGCACCCCAGGAGGGGCGTGGGGTCCCCTGGAAGGAAGAAGGCCCTGGCCTCCACCCCGAGGAGCCGCAAGGGCGGGGCTGCGTCCCAGTTCCTGGTCTTCTGTCAGAAGCACAGGGATGAGGTGGGTGCGGGGCGGGGCCGGCTCGGGGGGCCTCTGGGGCCCCTGGGCGGGCGGCCATTCGGGCTCGGGGGCGGAAGCGCGAGCCGGTCATCTCTGCTCCGGCTCCATGGCGGCCGCCTCCGTCCGCAGCTGCTGGCCACTCAGGCAGCCCAGGGCCTGGCGTGTCCTTGGGCCCTCCTGCACCTGCCGGGGCCGCGATCGCCTGAGCCCGAGCCCGCCTGGCCACGGGCCTGGACTCGCAGCGGCTGCAGGCCCTGCGCTGTCGCGGGGACGCTGTGCCTGGGCTGCGGGCTCCCTGCCTGCTGCTGACCGAGCTGGACGCGGTCGAGGTCATCTCCTTCCTGTTGTGGCCACATGGGAGGGGCTGGGCCGAGACCTGGCTGGTTGGCCTCGGTGGCCCCGGAGCCCGCGGTCTGTGGGGAGGGTCAGTGGCCCCGGTGGCCCCCGGGAGGCGAGCAGAGCCCTCCCTGCCCCGAGTGAAGAGGGCTCAAAGGGGCCAGGAGGCCAGCTGGTAGAGACGCTCCTGGAGGGGGTGGCCGGGGGTCCAGCGCCCTCCTGCGTCCACAGGTGGTGGCGGAGCACCCCGACGCCTCAGGGGAGGAGATCGAGGAGCTGCTGGGCGCCCAGTGGAACATGCTCACTGAGAAGCAGCGGGCCCGCTACCACACCAAATTCGCCCCGCTGGCCTCCGCGCCCCCGGAAGACGGCGCCGGTAAGGCCCCGTGGGGCGGCAGCGGCCAGGGCAGGGGCCTGGACCGGCGCCCACACGCGTCTTCCCGTGGGCCTGGCTCGCCTCTGAGGGCCAGGGCCGGTGCACAGGCTCCTCAGGGCACAGGAGCCCCACGCCCCCTGCTGGCGGCCGGGCGGCGGGCAGGTGCCTTGGCGCGCTCCGCAGCCCAGGTCTGGAGCGGCCTGTGCGTGTAGGCTGGGCTGGGGGCCTCCCCCAGCCCCTCTGGCTGCCTGGGAACTGTCCGACCAGGGCCGCTGCCGCCCCACGGCTGTTAGAGGGAGCGCAGGGCCGAGCAGCGTGGGCGCACGTCCACTCCCAGTCCTTGACCCTGACCGCGGGCGGGCTCCGCGCCGGGCGTGTCCCCATGCGGGTCCCCACCCCCTTCCAGGGCACGTGGGCGGGAAAAGAAGAAACCACACGAAGAGGACCCGGGACCCCACAGAAGACGCCGAGGTGGAGGACGCCCCCAGGAAGAGGCTCAGGACTGACAAGCACGGCCTCCGGAAGGTAACGGCCGCTGCCGGGGCACCCGCCCGTCCCCGAGCCTCCGAGAAGGGCGCTGAAAAGGGGCCCCCCCCACCCCCGCCTGCTTGGCTGCCCCCAGAGGTCGCACGCTGGGAGTCAGGAGTGAGTCCTGCTGCTGGGGCCGTGGGCGCCGGGGCCGTGTGGCTCAGGCTGGCTCCAGCGCCGGCCAGGTTGCGGCGGGTGAGGCGGGCCGCGCCTCTGAAGCTGTGCCTGCAGCCAGCGGGGTGCTGTCCCCCGGCCCCCTGGGGGTGGCGGCCTCTGCGCCCCTCGGCCGCGGCCGGCTGTGAGGCATCTGAGTGGGGCCCAGGGCGGCCTGAGAAGGTGGCCGGCTGCCTGCGGGCAGGTGTGGGCCGTGGGGCCCCGCTCCTCCATGGCCCCCAGGAGCCCGCGGCTGGCAGGACGTGGTACGAGCGGAGGACCCGGCCGAGCCCCCGGCTGGCCGCCCGCTGGCATCTGCCCGGGCCCATCTCGGGAGGGCCGGCGTGGAGAGCTGGGGTGCGGCGCTCCCTGGCGGGCGGGCGCGGCCTCTGCAGGGTGGACTCACGTGGGGTGTTCTGTCTCCTTGTTTTCCTTTTTTGTTTCTTCACCTCTCTTCTTTCCGACACAGAGAGAGACCGTTGCCGACAGAACGGCCAGAACAGGTGCTTGCAAGGCCCTCGAGGCGGCCGCCTCGCCGAAGAGTCCGGCAGGTAATGTGGCCAGTGCGCCGCCGCCCGGGGCCTGCTCGGGCTGTCCCCGCCGCCGCCCCGTCCCTCCACTGTGTCTGCGCGGCGGCCACTTCAGTTTACGAGGGCAGAGGAAGGGATCTGAACGGGACGCAGGTGGCGGCTGCCCTCTGCCAGTCCTTGCTCTGGCGCCCCGCCCGGCTGGGAGGGCAGGGCAGGGCTCAGCAAAGAGGGGCTGCCCCTGCTGCGCGCCGGGGCTCGCGTGGAGCGCGGGGGTGGGGGGACCCCCAGCGTGGGGCTCCAGCTCCCTGGTCGGCCGGGCCCTGCGCCCCGCTGGGGTCTGGGCTGTGCAGCACGCAGTCGGGCCCTCAGTGAGACAGGAGCCCAGGAGGGCGCTGTAGGGTCCCCCTGTCACGGGCGAATTCCAGGCAGCGGAGAGATTGAGGGTTGAAGATTCCAAGCTCCATAAACCAAAATTACTTCGCAGCGACGAGAAGCCTCTCCGATGCGTGCAAGCCGCTGAAGAAGCGGAGCCGGGCGCCCGCGGCCCTGGGGCTCAGCAGAAGCTCTTCTCCGTCTGCGCCCTTAGCTGAGAACGAGGTAGAATAACGGGGCGCCGAGCACGCGTCCGCTGGGCCCTCCAGCTGTGGGGGGGCGCGGGCCGAGGGCGGCCTTGGGGGCTGGCTGAAGGGCTCCGAGCGGTGCAGTCCCGGGCGAGCCCCCGTGGGAGGCACACGGCACGTGACAGATGCACTGCCCTGCGCTGCCCAGAGGGCCTGGCCGGGCTCTCCCCGGGGCTCCCGGGCCTGCTCTGCCCATGGGCACCCTGAGGCCCCAGGCGGTCGGCTGCGCGGGCCAGCCCTGCCCTGGCGGGCTGCGGAGGCATCCCAGCGCTCCGTGCTCTGGTCCTCCCTCTGGCCTGTTGTCGGGCGGGAGCGTCGAGGGGTCCGCGCCATGTGCTGGGCCGGCCAGGCTGTCCTGTCATCACGTCGCGGCCTCGAGCGGCTCCGCCGGGCCGGACGCCCTTCCCCAACCGAGGGCAGCGGCCTCGGCGGGGGGCTCTGGGGTCGGCTTGGCCCGGGGCTGCGCTCGGGCACATCCCAGACGTTAGCTTCCTGCCCGTCCCCGGCGTGGCCGCCGCGGGGCCTGTGTGGCACTCACAGGGCTCTGACCTAGGGCTTTCAGGACAGGGCAGGGAGGGGCGAGAGGGCAGCTGCCCACGGGCCCCTCTCTCAGCCGCCCTACGCCCCTGTGGGGAGACCGGCGCCTGGGGAGAAGCGGGCTGGGGGTGGCAGGGCCGGGTGCCCCTGGAGTTCAGGGTGTGGGTCTCTGAGTACTTCATGCTGGGTTCGATCAGGAAGAGGCAGGCAGAGCCCGCGCCAGCTCCCGAGAGCCGGGGCGCGTGGCAGGCCTTCGCCCGGGCTCCCCCTGGGCCCGGGCTCTCCCGGGGCCGGGGGCTGGGGTGCGGGCAGGGCGGCCGCCTGCCTCAGGGCCTTTCGCCTGAGTCGGCCTTTTTGCTTTGAAGAGTTTTTCTTGCATCGTGTTTTGCTCCTCTTGGTCGCTCGAGCTGCTTCTTGCACGTGGTCAGCGGCGGGGCTGCTGGGTCCTGTCTGCTGGCCCGGCCCAGCTGTGTGCGCTGAGCCCCAGGCTCGCCCTCGGGGAGGCGCAGGGCTGCGGTGGGCTCTGGCGCCCACTCACGTGCGCGGCCTCTGTCTGGTCTGAGCGGGCAGACCCAGGCGCTGGGGCCCAGGCGTGCCGGCACGCCCTCCTGCCCCGCTGCACTGCCGAGCGGAGTGGGCGGCGGGCAGGGCTGGGCTGGCGCGACTCCGCAGGGGCTGGGCCCAGCTGGGGGTTCGCCGGCCGGGAGTGGCCCTCTGGGGCCCGCCTGCCCGTCTGGCTCGCGCTCACCCCCTCCGCACCCCTCGGGAGGGCGCGCGGGCGGGCTGCCAGGCACGGGGCTTCTCGTGGTCAGTCTCCCCAGAGGCGCGGGGCCCGTGCGGCTGCGTCCTCGGTGGGCCGCCCCGGTGGCAGGCGAGGCGGACGGGAGGCGCCCTGCATGACGGAGCTGCGGCGGAGCCCTGTGTTTACGTGTGTGTAACTCCGTTTCTTATTCCCTTAGTAGAGCAAATTCTTATTTTTCTCGCCTTCACTGGTAACAGCTTTTATGGGAGCCCACTTCAGTCAAGCTGGACTTGAGCCCGGCCGCCCTGTGCTGCACTTAAATGGCTAATCCCAAGGACGCCGCCCGGGCGCCCCGCCCTGCACCCTCAGGGACCCGCCGGGCGGCCGCGGAGGAGGTGTGCTAATCTCCTAGTGGGCATTCCTAACACACAGTGAGGAGAGCAGATAACAAATTGTAAGACAAGGTAAGATGCCGGACCAAGGCCACTCGGCCAGCCACGTCCATCTCACGGTAGAAGCACGTCATGCGCCGTGGCCGCCGCGTCCACGTCAGAGGAGGCCCCCGTGGCTGGAGGCGGCCGTGGGGCCGTTTCCTCCGGTCGGCACTGACTTTCTCGGAAACGTCGGCGTCTGCGCCTGCCGAGGCGGAGGAGCCACGAGGAGCGGCGCCGCGGCTCTGCCTTTTCTACTGACCAGTTTACTACGACTCTAGACGTAGCGAGTGTGTAGGGAAACCATACGCGGCGCCGTCCGCTTGTCCCTGCTGGCCGGCCGTCGCGGTGCGGCCGGGGCTGTGCGCATGCTTGCACGGAGGCGCCGGCCGGGGGGTGCTGCGGGCGGCCTGCGCGACGCCCGGCCGGCCCCAGCAGGCCCCCGCCCGCTCCCGGCCGTGAGCGATGCATGTCACAGCCGGCGCGGGAGGCGGCGGAGCCCTGTCGTGCGGTCACGGTCCAACAATAAACATCACAAAACCACCCTCATTCCATTTTTATCCGGAGTACGGACGTTGCTTTGGCGTGAGACGCGGCCCGGACCCGCTGTGCGTGGCAGGCCGGGCTGGCTGGCGGGCGCTGCAGAGACTGCGTGTGGCCGCGCGGGACGGCCGGGCCGGGGGCACCCCGCGGACGCGCCTCTCCCGGACGGGCTCGCGGGCCGGCGGCGAGGCGGTGTCCACTGGCTGCCGGGGAGCTGGGCATGCTGGTGCCCAGGGTCCGCCCTCAGCGGTGCTGCCCAGCCGGCGGGCCTCGCCCCGGTGTCGGGGGAGCCGCTGTGCCGGCGTCCTGCAGGCGGCGTGTGCATGGCTGGCGCAGGGGCAGGCCCCGGAGTGTGGCTCCCGTCGCTGGCCGGCCCAGGCTGGGCCCGGGGCCTGTGGGCCGAGGAGAGGCCCGCCGTGCGCGGCGGCCGGGTAGTCGGGAGGCGCGGGCACTACTGGGCGTCCACACGGAGGTGAGTCTGCCTGCGGCTGGCCCGGGCGCCGGGGCTGGGCCTGGACACGAGCCACAGACCTCGGTGACCCTCGGCCCGGGCCGAGCTTGGGGGACGCTATGGTGCGGGGTCCCGCCGGGCGGGGCTGTGTGCGAGGGAGCCCCCTCCCCCAGCCCTGGCCCCTCTGCCCTGGCCCTGTGCAGCTCAGGGCCGGCTGAGGGCAGAGGCGGAGCCGCCAGCGCTGGGGCAGGCGGTCACGCCCTCAGGCCGGTCTCAGTGTTCCCAGAGAACCAGGAGACTGCACGGGGCAGGGCTCTGGGGGCGCTGGGCCTGCTGGCCGGGAGGTGTGGGGGGCTGGGGCCGGGCCCGACCGGAGAGGTCCCAGGAGCTCGTGCAGCCGCCGCTGGCCACCAGGACGGCGCCGGAGAGGGGGGCGCCGGCTCCGCCTCGCAGGGCCTGGGCTGGGAGTCGGTTCTGACCCCGGTGCTGGTTTTGGCTGGTTCACGCGGCTCAGCGCGCTTGCTGCCGGCTCGCCGGACGGGGCAGCCAGTCCGCTGTCCCGGCCCTCGGCGGAGGCTGGGGAGGGCCACGGCAGGGCCTGTCCTGGGCAGGACTGGCCGCGAGTTGCCGGCCGCTGCACAGAGCCCTGGCAGGCGGCTGGGCCACACGGGGCCTTCTCGGTTGCTCAGCCGCCCGGCCCCGGCCCCGGCCCAGCCGCACCCACCGGCCCAGGCCACACCGTGGGCGGGGGCTGGCGGGAGGTGACGCCCCCACTTGATGCCCGTCTAGCCCGCGGGCACAGGGGCCTCTGGTCTGAGCCCCAGACGGAGGCCGTGGGGTGCGCGGCGTCTGGGGCTGTCAGCAGCGGCGTGTCGTGTCTGACTCGCGAGGGGCTTGCTTTCTTGAAAGTGGGCCCTGCAGAGTGCTCCGGGTGGTTTCCCGTCACCCCGTGAGCTGGCGTAGTGGCAGGCGGGCCCCAGAGGACCTGGGGCCAGGAGCTCAGGCGCAGCGGTGGGGCGCCCTTGCGCAGGTGGAGTGGGCGTAGCTGTCCCAGACCGAGAGGCGGGGCTCCCAGACGCGGCCGAGGGAGCGGGGCTCGGGGGCGGCGCCGGGTGGCCAGCCCCATGTGGCGTGCCCCGCGGCCCCTGTGCATGGGGCGGCGCCGTCCCGCTAGAGCACGCGCGTCCTCTGTGAACCTCAAATAAAAGGAGCTGTTCCTCCTGTGACCGGCTGCTGTGTCTTCTGTCCCCTGCACGTTTTCCTCACTTTCAGCCTTTGGTTTCGTCCCTGCCACGGAGAGGGACCAGCCGGCTGCTCTGGGTGCCCAGGCCGCCCTTCTCGCGAGCGGGGGTGGAGTGTCCAGCCTTGGGGCCGGTCCACCCCCGAAGGCGCGGCGGCCTCCTCCCGAGACTGTTGTTACAGGGCCTGTCGGGTGTGCCCGGGGCTGCCCCGCGCCGGGTGGAGCCGGAGACCCTGCGGCAGTGAGCCTGCCCGGCCCGGCTCCGGGAGAGCCCGCTGGGCCGCCCGGCGGCTGGGCTGCCTGTGGTCGTTGGAGGAGAAGGCGCGGCGGCCCCTCCCGCCTGGCGTGGCAGAGCCGGTGTGGGGCAGAGTTTTCTGGCAGGAGGTCTCGGTCTCTGGGCAGCTGCGGGCGGGGCGCGGGGCGAGGCGGGGGAGGCTCAGAGGACCGGGCCTTCTCTCGGCCCTGTGCTGGCCGCAGGGGTCCGCAGAGGCAGCTGCGGGGCGGCCGGGCGGGCTTCGTTCCTCCAGCGGCACCCGCATCGGAGCTGACCGAGAGGCAGCCGGGCCTCAGCCCTGGAGCGCAGCAGTCCCGGGCTGCTCGCCCCTGCTGGGGGGCCCGCCCGCCCCGCCCCACCCCGCCCCGCCCGGGCCAAGCACGCAAGGCTGCCCGGCATCCTGCGGCCGGACCGACGGCTGCCGAAGCCACGACCAGGTGCTGGCGCCAGGGGCCGGGCCGCCGGGCTCCGCGCCCTGACCTGCGCCCCGCGCCTAGTGAACCGTCGCCCTCCCGCACCCCAGGTCTCGGACGGCCCCGGAGACGAGCCCCCGGAGTCCCCGTACGAAAGTGCGGACGAAGCACAGACCGAGGTCTCCGTCTCGTCCAAAAGGTCGGAGCGAGGAGGCGCCGCCAAGAAGGAGTTCGTGTGCCAGGTGAGGGGCGCAGCCGAGCTGCAGGGGCCGGGCCGTGGGGTACCCGAGGTGCGGGGCCACTCAGACACCCTCCGCCCGCAGCTGTGCGAGAAGACGGGCGTCCTGCTGCTCTGCCAGGGTCCCTGCTGCGGGGCCTTCCACCCGGCCTGCCTGGGCCTGGCCCGGAGACCGGAGGGCCGCTTCACCTGCCACGCGTGCGCCTCAGGCAAGTGCCCCGCCCGCCCCGTCTGGGCGCCGCGCGCTCCGGGCCTCGCGCTCTGGCCGGCCTCTGGGCGGAGCCAGGGCCGCGGCCTGACTGGCGTCCCCCCAGGGGTCCACGCGTGCTTCGTGTGCAAGGAGAGCCGGGCGGGCGTGAAGCGCTGCGCCGTGGCCCAGTGCGGGAAGTTCTACCACGAGGCCTGCGTGCGGAGGTTCCCGCTGACCGTGTTTGAGAGCCGCGGCTTCCGCTGCCCCCTCCACAGCTGCGTCAGCTGCCACGCCTCCCGCCCGGCCGGCCCGCGGCCCTGCAAAGGTGCGCTGGGCGCTGCCCGCCGGGAGACCCGGGCGCTGTCGGGCCTGTCTGCGCCGGTCCCGGGGGCGGGGGCTGTGGGGCGGGCCCCGGCTCCTCAGCCTGCTCTGCCCCCAGGGAGGATGATGCGCTGCGTCCGCTGCCCCGTGGCCTACCACAGCGGGGACGCCTGCCTGGCCGCGGGCTGCGCCGTCATCGCCTCCAACAGCATCGTCTGCACGGCCCACTTCACGGCCAGCAAGGGCAAGCGGCACCACGCGCACGTCAACGTCAGCTGGTGCTTCGTGTGCTCCAAGGGTGAGGGCCGGGGCGGGGCGGGCCGGGCCGGGCCGGGCCGGGGGCGGGGCTGACGCCGCCTCTCCGCAGGGGGCAGCCTGCTGTGCTGCGAGTCCTGCCCGGCCGCCTTCCACCCCGACTGCCTGGGCATCGACATGCCGGACGGCAGCTGGTTCTGCGGCGACTGCAGGGCGGGGAAGAGGCTGCACTTCCAGGACGTGGTCTGGGTCAAGCTCGGGAACTACAGGTGTGGGGGGCGCCCGCGGCCGGCTGTTGACTGTGTTCTGTTTGCAGTGCTTGGAGTGTCGCGGTCGTGTCGCTCTCTGAAGAGTCTGTGAACCCTGTTTTTAATATTTATAATAGATGGTGGCCGGCAGAAGTTTGCCATCCCAAAAATGTCCCCCCAAATATTCAGAAAATGAAGCACGAGATTGGAGAATTCCCTGTGTTTTTCTTTGGGTCTAAAGATTATTACTGGACGCATCAGGCGCGAGTGTTCCCGTACATGGAAGGGGACCGGGGCAGCCGCCACCACGGGGTCCGCGGCATCGGCAGAGTCTTCAAAAACGGTACGGAGACGCCGGGGGGCGCGGAGCCCTGTCCCCCGTCCCTGGGCTCCCGCCGCACACCGACGCGCTGGCCACTGTCCAGGCGGCTGCCGCCAGCCCGAGCCCCCGCCTGTGCGGCGGCAGGCGGCCGGGGCGGAGCCGGGCTGGGACGCGGCGGGGCGGCCCCGGGGCTCTGTGCCCCGGCCGCCCAAGGGAAGGTGGGCGCCGGGGCCTCAGGGCCCGCAGGCAGGGCTGGCAGGGCAGGCAGCCTGTGCGCGTCCTGCCCCGTGGAGGCTCCCGTCTGCGTCTGCAGGCCTCGTGCTGGCGCCGGGGCGCTGTGGCGCAACCCCACGTGGCCTGGCCTGCCCGGCTGTTGGGAACGGGGCCCCTGCGCGCCGCAGTGGGGGCGCCCCCGCCCCACCCGCTCCCCACCCTCACCATCCTCCCATTGCCTTCAGCACTGCAAGAAGCCGAAGCGCGTTTTCGAGAAGTCAAACTCCAAAGGGAGGCCCGAGAGACGCAGGAGAGCGAGCGCAAGCCTCCCCCTTACAAGCACATCAAGGTAGGGGCGCGTCCTGTCACCTCTGGCGCCCCCCGCGGCTGCCGCAGGGCCCGGCCGGCTTCCCACAGGGCCCCGCGGCCGTGGGGGCGCCCTGCACTGACCCCTCAAGGAGGCTCGTGGAGGAAGGCCCGCCAGGGAGCTGGAAACGGTCACGAGGCAGACCCCCGGCTGTTCGGGGCGGCATGGGCCCCGCCTGTGGCCGCTCTCCAAGCCCACAGCCACCACCCGCCGGCCGCCCCGCCCCGTGCGGAGGGTGCAGGCCAGGCCCGACGGCGCCTCCCCCCGCAGGTGAACAAGCCGTACGGGAAGGTGCAGATCTACACGGCCGACATCGCCGAGATCCCCAAGTGCAACTGCAGGCCCACGGACGACAGCCCGTGCGGCTCCGACTCGGAGTGCCTGAACCGCATGCTCATGTTCGAGTGCCACCCGCAGGTGTGCCCCGCGGGCGCGGCCTGCCAGAACCAGCGCTTCACCAAGCGCCAGTACCCCGAGACCAAGGTCATCAGGACCGACGGCAAGGGCTGGGGCCTGGTCGCCACGAGGGACATCAGGAAGGTGCGTCCGGCCCGCGGGGCCGAGTGGCCTCTGGGAGGGGCGGTGCTGGGCGCCGAGCCGGGCGCGTCCCTGAGACCCGCGTTTTGGTGGCCGCCCGGGGAGAGCGGCCGCCCGCTCGCGGGCCGTGACTGCTGGTGCCGGCCCCGCGGCAGCCAGGGGCTGCTCTGAAGGCCCTGGCTGGCCTCGGCGCCCCAGGGCGGCAGCGCAGTGGAGGCGCGGCCCTTCCCAGCCCCTCCGGCCGCCTTGCAGGGCGAGTTCGTGAACGAGTACGTGGGCGAGCTGATCGACGAGCAGGAGTGCATGGCGAGGATCCGGCGCGCGCACGAGCTGGACATCACGCACTTCTACATGCTGACCATCGACAAGGTGAGGCGGCCCCGCGCCCCGCGCGTCCGGGCCTGTGGCCTCGCGTTGCCGGCGTGGGGTGGCGCGTCGGCGGGCCTGCCCGCGGGGCCGTGTCCTCAGAGCACGGGCGGGCCGCACGAAGGCCGCAGCTGCCAGGCAGGCCCTGGGGAGGCTCCGCACTGCCCGGAGGACGGGCCTCTGGGTGCCCAGGCCCCGACGCTGGCCGCGCCCCGGCAGCGTGGGTCCTCGCGCGCTTGGCTGGGGGGGCATGTCCAGCGTGGGGGTGGTGGCTGACCAGCACCGCCGGGGGCTGCTCGGGGGAGCCCTGGGTGTCGGTGCGTCCCGCAGGGCGACCGGCCGTGGGGCCTCGGCCCAGCGAGGCCACTGAGGACCAGGGGTCGGGGCCGGGGGAGGCGAGCCCCACGGAGGAGATGCCCTTCCCGCCAGCTCAGGGGCCGGCGGGGTCAGGCGGGTGCGTGCCGCTGCTTGGGGCCGCGAGCGCCCCACGGGCCTGTTCCCGGGCGGGTACAAAGAGCCCGGTCAGCACGGGCCTCCGTGGGCAGGTGCCGGCGCCCACCGGCGGGACAGGGGCTTCACCGTGAGCAGCAAACCGGGACAGGCAGCTGCGGGTGAGGCGCGGCTGGGAACCAGGCGCGCAGGGACGCAGCAGCCGGACGCCAGGGCAGGGGTGCGCCGTGCGCTGCCCCCAAGTCACCGTGGGGCCGGCGGGCTGGGCGCTGATGCTCCCTCGCCCTGAGGGCCAGCTCAGGCCTGACGGCAGGGGGCTGAGCACCTCTCCGCTCTGACCCGGGGGGGCCGGCAGCTGCGTCCGCGGCGGTCGCTGTCCTTTTCTTGAGGGTTACGAGAGGGACAAGTCATTTTATTGAAAGTTGAAACCCCAGGCCTGTGTCTTAGAGTCTAAATTTAAACTACTACGTGTTGTGAAAAACGCCAAGTTGATCACCTAACACGCAAGTGATGGCGGAGCCGCCGCAGACCTGGAGCGCTGGCCGACACGGAGCAGCTCGGGGCCCACGAGAGACTCTCGGAGAAGTCACACCTCAAGCATTTTCTATAACAAAACAAGTAAAAATTTAAGTCCTACCTAAATGTTATCAAGTACAGGACAACATCTCCATAAAGGCACAGCTTTTGATGAGAGCCTGAGGTAGTGACGAGACTGACTTTGAAAGAAAATATGAAATAAGATGTTCAAAATGGTTGATGCCTTAAAAGGGGATTTAGAGGTAACAAGAAAAGAAGGAGACATTGAGTGGTAAATCAGGCAGATTTGAACAGTTAAAACTGGGAGTAACGTAGGAGCACTAAAATCAACCCCATAGATGGGTTAAGAGAAATTAACTAGGGCCTCCCTGGTGGCGCAGCAGGTTGAGTGCAGCACTGTGGAGCTGTCAGCGGCTGCGGCGGCACATTCGATCCCCGACTGGGGAGCTTCCCACAGGACGCAGCAGACCTCTCCTGCCTCGCCCGCTGCCCCCTCAGCAGTGTGTTTCCATCAGTCTGCCTGTTCTGCTCCCCACTCTGTCTCTGGTGAACCCTCTCACTGCCTCATACCTCTGCCATGCGCCCCAGCTTGTATGCAAAAATCTTTTTAAAAAAATAGAGAAAGTTGCTAAAGTAACTAGTTACAAAAAAATCTGGATTGCAGCAAAGAAAGATGGAAACTATAAAAGAGGTTAAGAGACACGGGAAATTGAAGTGTTCTTGAGGCATTCTAGAAGAAAAGACAGAATCAGGGAAGAGGTAATGTTAAAGAAGAATTTCCTGGACAATTCAAAATGGATAAAAGATTTGTATATAAGACCTGAAATCGTAAAATATACAGAAAAAAGACAGGCAAAACAGTCCATGACAGACATCTCAGTAACATCCCCCAAAGCAAAGAAAGTGAAGGGAAAAATAAATAGCTGGGACTACATGAAACTAAAAAGCTTCTGCACAGCGAAAGAGGTATTAACCAAAACAAAGAGACACCTGCTCATTGGGAAAAAATTTTTGCACACAATACTAGTGATAAAGGGCTGATCACAAAGATCTACAAAGAGCTGACAGACTCCACAAAAACAACCCAGTCAGAAAATGGGCAGAAGAGCTAAAAAGACACTACTCCAAAAAGGAAAGGAAATGGCCAATAGGTATATGAAAAAATGTTCAACATCGCTTATAATCAGGGAAATGCAAATCAAAACCACAATGAGATACCACCTCACACCAGTGAGAATGGCGCACATTAAAAAAAGAGTCAACGACAAATGTTGGCGAGGATGTGGAGAAAATGGAACTCTGCTCCACTGCTGGTGGGAATGCAAACTTGTTCAACCACTATGGAAATCCGTATAGTGTTTCCTCAAACTGCTAAAAATGGAGCTACCATATAACCCAGCAATTCCACTCCTAGGAATCTACCCAAAGGACACAAAGACATTAATCCAAAAGGATATCTGCACTCCCATGTTTATTGCAGCACTGTTTACAAAAGGCAAGATACGGAAACAACCCAGATGCCCCGAAATAGATGACTGGATCAAGAAGATGTGGTCTAGATACACAAAGGAATACTATTCAGCAATCAAAAAAGACAAACTCAGGCCATTTGCAGCAACGTGCTTGGAGCTGGAAGGGTTGGTGTGCGGCAGAATAAGCCACAAAGAAAAGAAAAATATCGGATGGTTGGTTTCACTTAAAAGTGGAATGTAGGGAAACCAGATAACGGAGCAGGAAAAAAAAAACTACAATAAATTGAAAAAACAAGACCAACAGGCAGCGATTAACCCGAGACACTCTGCAGGGGATGGGGAGGGAGAGGGATCCAAACAGAAGGGAAGCGCACAAGGGACTGTGCTGATGGTGGCGCGAGAACCAGCGATGGGGATTTTACAAGGACAACACCTGAAAGGACAGAGTGTGCACTGTACAAAAATGAAGAATGATGTAGAAAGTGTGTGTGTGTGTGTAGTCTTTTATATATAAAAGGCTTTTCTGGAATCTGTAATGTGTCATCTTACTGAAGAAACAGACCAACTTTCCAGCAGGATAAGCAGGAATAAATCATATACTTAGACCAAAGAGGTGGGGTCGCAGTGACGCAACTATTAGAAGAAACAAAGTGACAGCTGTGTCCCAGGGATAGAGGGCGTGGTCAGATTCCCGGAGCGTGGCCGAAGCCAGAAGACGCCTGCTGGGGTATCCGGGGAAGACAGCTCAACTCTGCTGTGCTCCCTCTTCAGAGACCAGGCGAGCAGACCACCAGGCGCCCCGGGAAGGGCTCCGGGACGGAGTGAAGCGAGACGCCGAGGGAAGCCGGCAGGCGGGTGTGGGTGGTGGGCCCGGCTGGACTGTGGCCCGACAGCGTGAGGGTGGGGCCGGGCGCAGCGTTGGGGTGCTGGAGCCTGATGCCACGCAGGGCTTCAGAAGCAGTGCGAGTGCCAGCGGGGCGCCGTGTGGGTGCGGGGAGAGGCGGGCGCTCCTCGCGCCAAAGGGAGATGGAACTTCCACATCGTTGAAGAGTGAAAATGTGTGTTAAAAAAGTCATCCTGGCGGAAAACGAATTAGAGGGGAAAGGGGAAAAGATGGTAATCAGAAAGCATGTGGAAAAATACAATCTGTCAGTCATCACAGTAAATGTGAACGGCTTAAAGCTTTAGACTAAGAAACAAGATGTCGATCGGCCGAGAGCGGAACCCACCGGAGAGCCAGCGGAAGGCCTGGCGGTGACAGAGACAGACGAGGTGACGGCACATTGGGCCCCGAGATGCCATCCCCGCGGCCACAGAGCGGGAGGAGAGTGGCATTGAGAATAAACCCATCGCTGATACCCGGGAGTCAGTGCTGAGGAGTCAGGTTCGGGCTGCTGAGCTCGAGACGAGACGGAGAGCAGGCGTGGAGCCCGAGCCCCTGCCGGCGGCGGGACGGAGGTCTGAAGGGCAGCCAGTGTGCAGTGGACACAGCTGGACACCTACCGAGAAACAGACCACTGCTAATGAAGGGCTTTAAGACCCACGTGGGCAGCAAAGCAGGCGGCTCCTGGCCTCGGGAGGGAGGCCCGCGGCCGGCCACCGGCTGTCCCCAGGCGGGCGTGGAGAGCAGAGCCTGGCCCTGCCTGCGGGGAGAAACCGGCGCCGAGAGGTGCCCTGAGCACAGAGGGACATGGGCGACCTGCGCTTGCGCCACGGGCTCAGACGGCGGAGCGGAGGCTCCCTGGGCAGGGACCGGCCAGGGCAGGGGGGCGCCGCGCTCCCGCGGACGCAGCGAGGACCAGCCGGAGACACACAGCTGCTGACACGGGCGGCGGAGACGGACGGCAGAGGAAGCAGCCTGCTGGCGGGGCGGCTGCCCAGGTCGGGCGGACGGTGCGTCCTTCGTCTTCGTGGGCAACGAAGTCGCTTGTGAGAATCCAGACCCTGGTGAGGGCACCTCGGGCCCAGGACAGAGGCCCTCAGCGCCCGGCCGTGGGCGCCGGCTGCGGGGCATGATGCCAGCCAGGCGTGGGGCGGGTCCTGGCCGTGGGGCTGCAGCCGCCCAGCCCGTGCCCCGCCAGGGCCGCTGCGGCACCTCAGCTGCTCGGGCGCACGAGCGCGGCCGGCCTGCTGGCCACTCGCCGGCCCCGCAGGCGCCCAGGGCCCCGCGCGCCCCGCTCCCCGGGCTCGGTCCGTCCGTGTGGTCCGGACCTGCCCAGCAGGAGCGAGAGAAACGGAGCTGGTTTGGGCGTGTCCTGTCCGAGTGGACGCGGGCCGCCGTGGTTGGCAGCGCGACACCTGCTGGCCGCAGGGCCCCGGCGGGGCGGGCGGTGTGCGGGCTGCTGAGACCGGTCCCCCTGTAGGACCGCATCATCGACGCGGGGCCCAAGGGAAACTACTCCCGCTTCATGAACCACAGCTGCCAGCCCAACTGCGAGACCCTCAAGTGGACGGTCAACGGCGACACCCGCGTGGGCCTCTTCGCCGTGTGCGACATCCCTGCAGGTGGGCCGGCGGGCGGGGCCGCGCCTCTGGCTGGGCCGGGGGCTGCGGGGCTGCGGGGCTGCGGGGCTGCGGGCGGGGCGGCCGCGGCAGGAGCTGCCCGTCTCCTCCCACCAGGCACGGAGCTGACCTTTAACTACAACCTCGACTGCCTGGGGAACGAGAAGACCGTGTGCCGCTGCGGCGCCGCCAACTGCAGCGGCTTCCTGGGGGACAGGCCGAAGGTGAGGCCGGGGAGGCGCCTTCCTCGGCCCCCCACGGGCCGGGCATCTCGCGGCGGGGGCGGGGCTGGCGGGGCCTGGCGCTCCGGGCGCGGTCAGTGCGTCCCAGTGAGGGGCGGGGTCTCCTTCTAGACCTCGGCGGCCCTCTCCTCGGAGGACAAGGGCAAGAAGCCCAAGAAGAAGCAGCGGCGGCGGCGGGCCCGGGGCGACGGCAGGAAGCGCTCGGAGGACGAGTGTTTCCGCTGCGGGGACGGCGGCCAGCTGGTGCTGTGCGACCGCCGGCTCTGCACCAAGGCCTACCACCTGTCCTGCCTGGGCCTGGGCAAGCGGCCCTTCGGTGCGTGGCGCCGCGGGCGGGCGGGCGGGCGGGCGGGGGGGCCTCCCGCGGGTCCGCCCCCGCGCTGACGGCCGCCCCGTTGCAGGCAAGTGGGAGTGCCCCTGGCACCACTGCGACGAGTGCGGCAAGCCCGCCGCCGCCTTCTGCCACTTCTGCCCCAACTCGCTGTGCTCCGAGCACCACGACGGCTCGGCCTTCCGCGCCACCCCGGACGGGCGCGCCTACTGCTGCGACCACGACCTCGGCGCCGCGCCCGCCCGGCGCCGCCCCGGCCCCGCCAAGGCCCAGGGGAGGCGGCGGCGGCGGCGGCGCTGCTGGCGGCGGGTCCCGGAGCGCAAGTAGCGCGGCCGCGCGGGGCCCGAGCCGGACCTCGGGCCTGGGGAGGGGCGGCCCGCAGCGCCCCGCGCCCACCCGCCCCACTCCCGCCAGCGGCTCCTGAAGCCCAAGGCCGGGCCATCCTGCTGCCCGGCTCGCGCGGCCATCGGACCAGCGCTCCCCGCGGACCGCCCCTCGCAGCCCGGCTCCCCGAGCCACACCGGGGTCGCCTGCCGTGGGGACGGACGGCTGTCGTGGCTTCTCGTGCCACTGTGAAGTTCCGCCGCAGGCCGCGTCCCCGCTGGACCGGGCTGTCTCCACTCGGCTTCTCTCTTCGTGTGTTTGCTAAACTCGCCCCCAATCACCAGCGCCTCAAGTGTCTGCTGACGCGCCCAGAGCCCTCGCCGCGAAGAACAGACTCGGGGCGCCCGAGCTGTGGACGGAGACCGGCCCCTGGTGCTAAGTGGGGTCTCCCGCCCAGACTGGAGCTGCTGCGTGGTCACCGGCCCCACAGGTGCTTTTCTGGCATTTCTCTCCTCAGAGCCACCTCCCCGGCCAGGACCCGCTCCGGGAGGGGGCCCCGGGTCTGCTCGGAGGCCTGCGTCCCGCTCCCCGCGCCCGCCCCAAGGCGGAGGTGGGTGCTGCGCAGAGGGGCGGCTGTGTCCACCTTGGCCGCGACCCCCACGCGCTCCCGGTGGGCCGGAAGGACCTCTGGACGCCGGCGCAGATGGACAACACTAACCGGGAGCTCGAGCCACCGCCCCCGGGGCCCCCGAGCCCGCTTCCGGGCGCCAAAGCGAGGCGGCTCCGGTCCAGGCGAACGACTCGCTGCCGTCCGCGGCCGGCCCTGCCCGGGGACAGGCCTGCACACGCGAAGTCCGTGGGGGTGGGGGTGGGGACCTGCCGAGTGTAGACGGAATCGCAGTCGGGAGATAGCATCAAACGTGAAGTTGTGTTTGGAAAATTGTGCATAAGTATTTTTGTATTAAAAACATTTAAAGGCCTTTTTCTCAAACGCATTTTATCCGGGGATGCCCCTGAAGGCGGCTTTCCCGCCCGGTCGCTGCCCCCCAGGGCCCGGCCCTTCATGGGCGGCCCGGGGAGCGCGTGGGGAGGGCGCCAGGGCGAGAAAAGCAGCCCCGCGGCCAGTGGAATTTAAGAAAAAATGTTAAAAAGGTAAAAGTCTAACAGGCAGGAAGCGCCGCCGAAACTAGGAAGTCGGCGCTTTCCTGGTGAACTTCAACGGCCAGAACCGCAGGAATCACACCCGGAAAAGCGCCCCCGGCCGCAGAAGGGCCCGGGAGGAGCGGCCGCGGCCGGCCCGGCCTAGGACACGTTGGCCATGGGCTTGTACTTCTTGAAGCGCGTCCACTGGCCCGTGGTGTAGTTCATCTCGAACACGGTGTCCACCAGCATGGTGGTGCTGCCCTGGCTGTCGGACTTGGGCAGGTCCTCCGTGTGCTCGCTCAGCTTGATCTGGATCACGTCGCCCTGCTCCTGGCACGGGTTCTCTGCGGAGCGCGGCCGTGGGCGGGCGGCCCGGCCCCGCCCCGCCGACCCGGCCCGCACGGCCAGGCCCCGCCCCACCCCGCTGGCCCCTCCCCGCCGGCCCCGCCCCACACGGCCAGGCCCCGCCCCGCCGCGGACCCACCTCGCGAGCCCGCCATGAAGCCCAGGATGAGCGCCTTCTCGGGCCGCGTGACCTTGTTGGCCGTCTTGAACATCTCCTGCGCCGCCAGGATCTGCTCCTTCTGCAGGCGGGGCGTGGGTGCCGGCCCCGCCCCACCCCACGCGCCCCGCCCCCGCTAGCCCCGCCCCGAACCCGCACGCCCCCGCCCCCCCGCCCCGCCCCGAACCCGCACGCCCCGCCTACCGTGAGGGACAGGTTCTTCTTGGGCTGCTGCGGGGCCAGGGGCTGCGCCTGCGGGGCCGCGGCGGCCACGGGCGGCGGGGCGGCGGCGGCGGCGGCCGGGGGCGCGGCGGGGGGCAGCGGGGAGGCGGGCGCCTCGGGCGCGGGCGCGGCGGGGCTCAGGCCGCTGTTGTACATGGGCGCCCTCTGCTTGAACTGCGCGGGCAGGGCGGGGCCGGGGGCGCCGGGCTCCTCGGGCGGGCGGCCGGCCTGCAGGCTGGGCTCCCGCGACGGCGCTGCGGGCGGGCGGGCGGTGAGGCTGACGCCGCGAGGGCAGCGGCGGGGGCGCCCCTTCCCCCGGCCGCCCCACCTGGCGGGGCCTCCGAGCTGGGGCCGTAGGAGGAAGCCGGGACCGCGCTGGGCGTCGCGGGCAGGTAGCTCGTGGAGGGCAGCGCCGGCTCGTTCAGAGCCCCGAGTTTCTGGAAGACAGCGGGGCTCTCGGAGGCACCACCACGAGACGCGAGCGGCCAGCGGCCGCCTCCCAGCAGCTCGTGGGGGCCCCATGGGCGCCCCCGGCCCGCAGCGCCCGCCCCTGCTGGGCGGAGGGAGACCGAGGCGCGGCGGCTGCCTGGTCAGGGCCGGGGCCGCGTCGCCGCCCGCGCGCTCACGCTGATGCCCCGGGCCGCGCCGCGGTCAGCAGCGGGGACGAGGGGCTCACGCGCGGCCCGGGGGCCGCGGGGCTACCTGTGTGGACACCAGGCCGGCCGCGTAGTCCGGGGTGGCGTTCTCGATGACCGTCTCTTCCTTGGCCGGCTTCTCCGCCGCGTCCGCGTCTGCGTGAGGCGGGCGCGGTCAGCCCGCAGCGCCCGGCCCCGGCCCACGGAGGGCGCCCACGAGGGCGGGACAGGCCGCCGGCCCGGCCGACAGCACCGAACACGCACCGACCGTCTTCCTCCTCCTCTTGGCCTCGCGGCCAGCGCCCACCATGTCCAGCTCCGAGATGTCCAGCAGCTGCCAACACAGAGGCCGCCTCAGAGGCGGGCGCCCAGGGCGGGGAGGGGCGCGGGGCCGGGAGGGGCGCCCACCTTCACGCCCCGCTCCTTGCGCAGCGGCGTCCTGGAGGGCGGGATGGGCGTCCTGTTCCCGGCCGGGCTGAAGACGCTGGGCGCCGCGGGGCTCCGGAAAGGGGCCTGCTTCGGGATGCCCTTGAGCGGGGCTGCGGGAGGCGGCGGTGACCGCGGGCCCGGGACCGTCCCGCTCGCCCGCCCGGCCCTCCGCCCGCCAGGCCGCGCCCCCGCCCGCCGCGGCTTACTGGTCGTGTCCATCTTGCGCAGCAGCCCGCGGCCCTTGGCGTGGAAGGGCACCCCCGCGCTCCGCTTCAGCTGCTGGGCCGCCTCCGTGGCTGCGGGAGAGTGGGTGACAGGGCGCCCAGACCCGCCGCCGGGGCGCCCCCCGCCGCGCCCCGCCCGCCCACTCACACTTCTGCAGCAGCTCGGCGCGCAGCGTGGCGCTCTTGGGCTTGCGCTTCAGCTGGAAGTGCTTCACCGGGGGCGTGAGCGGCCCGGCCAGCGTGGTCAGCGCGTTCTTGTTCAGGTACTGGCACTCGAGCGGCAGCATGGCCGACGCCTCGCACTCGCCCACTGCGCGTGAAGCGGCCGCGTCAGGGGCGCCGCGCCCCGGCGGCGGCAGCGTCTCCGCCCTCAGCAGCGCGGCGGCCCCCAGCCCGGCCGGCCCGGGGTCGCGGAGCAGGGCGGGCGGGCCTGCGTCCAGCCCTCGGCTCCGCGCGTCCGCCGCAGTACGGGGAGCCCCGGGGGCGCACGCACCCTTCTCTCTCAGCTCTCCCAAGATGTCCTGGACGTTGGGGTTCTGCTCCTCAAGGCCAAGGTTCAGCGAGCCGGTCTCGGGGAAGGACTTGAGGATGTCGGCCACCATGAGCACCCAGGGGTCCGAGTCCAGGGCGGCCAGCTGGACGATCTCGGTCAGCGCGCCCTTCATCTGGGGCAGAGCCCAGCAGGGCGATCAGAGGGGACGGCCCCAGGGAAGGAGCTGCCCACGGCGCCACCCCGCCCACTGGACCCGCTCTGGCCAGGGAGCCTGGACACGGACACTCAAGCTGCCAAACCCCACAAACAAAGCAAACAACTGACAAATGGGGGGGGTCTCGTGACTTCGCAGCAGCGGGGGACTCGGGGCCTCCGGGCGCAGGGCAGGCTCAGCCTGCGGAGCTGCCGCACCCCCACGAGCTGCCGCACCCCCGCGGCCCGAGACCGACCCCGGCCCGGGAGCTGCCCACAGGGCGCGGCAGACCCCTCCTGTCTCCTGCTGCCCCCTCAGCTGTGGGTTTCAGCGGATCCGCCTGTTCTGCTCCCCACTCTGTCTCTGGGGAGTCCTCTGACCCCCTCACCTCTGGCCTGCACCCCAGCTCTTGTGTGCACAAATGAATCTTTAAAAAAATCAAAAAGGACTGGACGTTACTGGGGAAAATCCTGTTCAGCGACCAAACCGGCAGCGTGGTCTTTCCCCGGTGCTGCTGAGGGGGACCCCAGCTCCGTGGCGGGGGGCAGGCGGCGGGCGTGGGGAGGAGCTGCGGCCAGGGCAGTCCCGAGCAGCCCGTGCGACCCGCTGCGTCTGCGGGGGGGGCCTCACTCGGGGCCCGTCTGCGGGCGTCCTGCTCACAGCCCCGCACCCGTCAGCGTCGGGCACCCTAACCAGACCGAGCGCCAGAGCCGACGCGGGCCCAGAGGCCCGGCCCAGGAGCCCCCGCGGCCCGCACCCCGCTGCCCGACGGCGCTGGTGCAGGCACGGGGCGCGGCAGAAGCCCGAGGACCCGGAGGCCCGAGGGGACCATTTACGTGCAAGGGAGGCCTCGACGCCCGCAGCCGCTCCGGACACGCCGAGGCCCGGGGCAGCCAGCACCCTCCATGGCCGTCCAGTCCCGCACCCCCGCACAGCGGCCCCCGAGCTGCCCCCTGAAAGGACGCGTGGCGCCAGGACGTGCGCGCGCAAGTGCCCACCGGGGGACAGAACCCCGGCCCGGCTGGGGAGGGGCTGCTGTGGGGCGGGCGGCGGCCCGGAAGGGGGGTCCTGGGGCGGTTCGGGAGGTGCCCGGCAGGGACCCTCCGAGGCCGCGGGAAGAGCAGGCCAAGCCCTGCCCGGGGACACTGCAGAGAACAGCCCGTGCCCGACGAAATAATCTGCACCCTGATTCCAAGAAACCCGACGAGCTTGGTCGGATAAATTTAAAACCTTTTTTCTTCAAAACATGTCACTGGACACGGAAGGGCTGGACACAGAGGCCGCTGGCCCCCGGCGCCGGGAGGCCGCCCCGGCGGAGACCCAACCGGTCCTTCGCACCGCTCTCCCCAGACTCCCTCCGGCGCTGCCCGGGCCCAGCCGCGGCGCCCCGGCCGGACCCCAGGTCTTGAGAGGGGTCCAGGCACGTTTCTGTCACGCCAGCCAACGACCCCCGGGCTGGCCGAGAAGCGGGCTCCGCAGCTGCCAGGGGCACAGGTCACGGCTGGCTACGCCACGTCAGGACACTCCAGCAGGTGCCATCCGGACGGTCAGTTTGTGTCCGCTGGGCCGACCACAGGCATCTGCTCCAGCACCCAGGCTGTGCGGGCGTTTCGGGGGGGGGCCACGGCCCTCCCGCTGCGGCGGGGCGGCCAATCCATTCAGACGGAGGCGGGGGCTGCCCACGCCCCGCGGCGGCCACACCCGCCCTGCCCACCTGACCCGGCTCAGCCTCCAGCCAGCCAACCGGCCGGGGCACACTGGAGCACGGGCCAGCTCTCTGGGGTCTCCAGCCTCAGAACGCCTCAGATTCCAGAATCAGAGTCAACTCTTCTTTAACAAAACACAGCCCTCCTCGGGGCTCCCCGGGGCGCAGCGGTGAGCGCCGCGCTGTGGAGCTGTCGGCAGCGGGGAGGCGAGTTCGACGCTGCTGGGGAGATCCCCACAGGGCGCGGCAGACCTCTCCTGCCTCGCCCGCTGCTCCCCTCAGCAGTGTGTTTCTGATCTGCCTGTTCTGCTCCCCACTCTGTCTCTGGTGAACCCTCTCACCATCCCACACCTCTGGCCTACACCCCAGCTTGTATGCATAAATAAATAAATCTTTTTTTAAAAAATGAAAGTACATTTTTTAAAGTGAGCCCCTTAAGGGCCTCCCTAGTAGCGCAGCGGTTGAGCGCTGCGCTGTGGAGCTGTTAGCAGCGGCGACG
>PVIJ01001384.1:123462-167543 GCA_004024925.1 Scalopus aquaticus
GCCCGCTGCTCCCCTCAGCAGGGTGTTTCTGATCTGCCTGTTCTGCTCCCCGCTCTGTCTCTGGTGAACCCTCTCGCCGCCCCCCCCACACCTCTGGCCTGTACCCCAGCTTGTATGCATAAATAAATCTTTAAAAAAAAAACAAACCACAACCCTCCTCTACCCTGCCCCCCACCCCACCCCGACTGGCTCATCTCGGGAGAGCCATGCGTGACACAGCGAGCGACAAAGTCCCTCCGCATCTTCCATCTATGGTCCTACGTAGAAAAATCTGGTCTTCAGAATCCTCGGCATCAGGTCCACGAACAACTGAAGATAATGAGTAGACACAAGTGAATCAAGACATTTCAGAAAGTTTTCCAGTACCAAGAAAATCAACGCACAAAAAAAATGCTCTTCAGAAAAGTCAATCAGGCAGAATGGCTCAGTCCTTCAGCCGTCCAGCTAAGTGGAGTCTTTCCTTAACACTCTGCGGTCCGCTCACGTAAGTGCGTGTTTTTGTCTCCAGTATCAGTGGCCGCTCACGTATTCATACGTGTTCATCTATCTCCGGTTTTTCACGCCACGGTGGATTTCTCTGGAACCATTAGGAGCTATGTCTTTGATCGTCCTCAGTCTAGAAGCTTTACACATTGTTTTGGTGAGAGTGTAAATTAGGCGTTTTATGAGAGAGATTACAGTTTTTTTAACCTGTGACATTTATTGTTACCATTACGTCATCATGGCTGCTGAGAACAGAAGGGGAATGAGCAAAAATGAAATTTTAAACGAAGTTTTTGCCGATAATTTGTCTGATGTCCCAAGTTGTGAAGGAACTGATGGAAGTTCTGAGGAAAACGACAATGAAATGCCAAGTGACAGTGATGAAGATGTAATAATTACCAAGAAAGCTGTTTGCGCTCTCCCTTTGCAGTATTCCAGGGACTCTGAAGTTGATGACAGTAACACAACGAGTGGCGATGTTTTACTTTGGTCGGACAACGACATTATTCCTGCTTTAGAAACATTTGCTGGCACACCAGGTGTGAAAATTACTCCACACGATCCAAAAAATGTGGGTGACGTAGTTAGTGTGTTTACTGGGGGTGACCTCCTTGCGATGATGGCGGAGGAATCAAATCGTTACCATGAGCAAAATGCCATAAATACAAAGAATCACCTAACAGTTTGAAGTGGCACGATACAACCATTGGAGAAATGAAAAAATTTTTAGGTTTGGTTATCCTTATGGGGCAGGTGCACAAAGACAGAGTAAGTGATTACTGGACACTGGGCCCTCTAACAGAAACTCCTATATTTTCAAAGGTAATGAGTAGAAACAGGTTCCGCCAAATATGACAGGCATGGCATTTTTCAAATAATGAAGATGTCTCAGAAAATTCAGGGAGGATATTTCAAGGTTTTACCAGTTTTGAACAACCTTCTAAAGAAATTTGCAGGTGTCTACAAACCTAGGCAGGAACTGTCACTTGCCGAGGGCATGATACCATGGCGAGGACGACTGTCTTTTCGTACACACAACCCTGCCAAGCTGACAAAATATGGAATATTAGTGCGTATGGTATGTGAAGCGGTCACTGGATATATCTGCAATTTGCAAATTTATACCGGTGAGGGGAATAAGTTGGAAGATAGAATTCTGTCAGTTTTAGGGACAAATACAGGTTTGTGGCACCATGTTTACATGGATAACTATTATAATAGTGTAAGCACTGCCGAAAAACTTCTCCAAAACAGAACAAGAATCTGTGGCACAGTCAGAGTAAACAGAGGTCTTCCTGAATGTCTGAAATCCGTGAAACTACAGAAAGGCCAGTCAGCATTCCGAAGAAAAAAAGATGTTCTCATGCAAATTTGGAAAGACTGCCATTCCTTCTTCAGGGCTCCTAGAATCTGATAAGAGGGACAAAAAAACTGGAGAGGGAATAAGGAAGCCGGAGTCCCTCTTGGAATACAACAAGTATATGAGGGGAGTAGACCGTGCGGACCAGTATCTGTCATATTGCACAATAATGAGAAAGACCACAGTACTGTATTTGTTGCACTGTACCCTATTCACTTCTTTTAGGGTGTATGTAGACCTCAATGGAAAACAAATTATGTATAAAAAATTCCCACATGAATTAGCCAGAAACTGGGTGAGCCCATCTCAGACACACGAGCCCATCTCACTGCCAGACACGAGCCCAGAAGAGCCCATCTCAGAAACACGAGAGAAAAACATTCACATTTCTCCTACAAGGCGTGCACCTAAGCTGGACCCACCAGGAAGACTTTCAATGGACATGAAAAAGCGTAAGGTAGAGAAAATAGTTAGTGCTGGGAGCAAGAAAATTCCTCAGAGACCATGCAGAGTACCTGCAGCCAAGAAAAAGAGAAGTGAAACCCGCTTTATTTGTGGCTTTTGTTGTGTTCCACTCCATAGAGGGACATGTTTTGAACAATACCACACTCTAATTGATTACTCTGGTATATAATCTCTATGCATTTAAAATTTCATTAAAGGGCCTCCCCGGTGGCGCAGCGGTTGGGCGCTGCGCTGTGGAGCTGTCGGCAGCGGCGACGAGAGTTCGACACCCGGCCGGGGAGATTCCCACATGGTGCGGCAGACCTCTCCTGCCTCGCCCGCTGCTCCCCTCAGCAGTGTGTTTCTGATTTGCCTGTTCTGCTCCCCGCTCTGACTCTGGTGAACCCTCTTGCCACCCCACGCCTCTGGCCTGTACCCCTGCTTGTATGTATAAATAAAAAAATAAAAAGTCTTTAAAAAATTTTTTTTCATTAAAATAAATCCAGTAGTTCAGGAGCTGTGTGAGTTTTATTGAATGCTTATACCATTCATGGAGTGGCACAGAAAATGGCCGGCCCCGAGGGCTGGTAATTTAAAGGGCACAGGCACACAAAGTGTTAAACGTTCTCGAAATAAGGTCAATCAGCGCAAGCTACGTGTAAAGAACGGGCGATGAGGGCCTCCCTGGTGGCACAGTGGTTGAGCACTGCGCTGTGGTACTGTCAGCGGCGACACAAGTTCGACACCCAGCCAGGGAGATTCCCACATGGCGCATCAGACCTCCCCTGCCTCGCCCGCTGCTCCCCCCAGCAGTGTGTTTCCGTCGATCTGCCTGTTCTGCTCCCCACTCTGTCTCTGCTGAACCCTCTCGCTGCCCCACGCCTCTGGACTGTACCCCAGCTTGTGTGCATAAATAAATAAATCTTTAAAAAAAAAAAGAAAGGGCGATGAAAAGAAAGCCAACAAAAACTGTATGATAAACGTTGGGAAAAAAGGGACTTTAAGCACAGAACATCAGACACAGAGAACTCTATAGAAAGACGCCAAGGTTCTGCTCAACAGGCAACTAGACGACAACTTGTAAGAAGGGAAAATTCAATTCCTAACAGAGGTCAACATACGCCTCCCTCTCGCGAACCAATAGAGTAATTTAAGGATACAGTAGACCTATACAGTACGCCCCAATAACACATGGACCTCAAAACTAGAGAACAGGGCCTCCCCGGTGGTGCAGCCATTGAGCGCTGCGCTGTGGAGCTGTCGGCAGCGGCGACGCGAGTTCGACGCCCGGCCGGGGAGAATCCCACATGGCGCGGCAGACCCCTCCTGCCTCCCCGCTGCTCCCCTCAGCAGTGTGTTTCTGATCTGCCTGTGCTGCTCCCCGCTCTGTCTCTGGTGAACCCTCTCGCCGCCCCTCGCCTCCGGCCTGTACCCCAGTTTGTCTGCATAAATAAATAAATCTTTAAAAAAAACCCAAAAACCAGAAAACAGCGTTCTCAAGCTCATACACAGCTTACAAAAACTGACCATATACTTTGCCATTAAGCAAACCTTAGATTTCAGGTGACTGAAATAATGTAGACCACATTCTCTGACAGATGACAGAGACACAGCTAAAATCTCCTTCCAGTGTTCGGACACAAACTTCCCTAAATTATAGAAAGGTCAATTAAAGGATCATCCTACAAAGTAGCAAGTTCTGTGGTTTGGTAATAAAAATACTATCAAACTTGTAGGGGACAACTAAAACTGTGATCAAGAAAAGAATTTAGGCTCCCGGGTGGCGCAGCGGTTAAGCGCGGTGCTGTGGCCGGCAGGGAGCGTCCCACAGGCCCGGCAGACCCCCCCGCCTCCCCGCTGCCCCCTCAGCTGCGCGTTTCTGATCTGCCTGTGCTGCTCCCCGCCCCGTCTCCGGTGAACCCGCTCGCCGCCCCGCGCCTCTGGCGCGCACCTCAGCTCATGTGCATAAATAAATAAATCTTGAAAAAAAAAAGAATTTAAGGATTCGTGTGTATGTACTAGAAGAAAGGCCGAAAAATGAGGCCAACAACCATCTTAATTAGAAAAAGAACAAAAAAAAATACAACGAAAAACTGAAGGGTGAAACAATGAACAAGGTAAAGTCAGCGAAACGGACACAGAACATCAGCAAACCAGAAGCGGCTACTCCGAGAAGCCCGCGGAGGCGGACCCCGCGCCACACGCTGCGGGCAGTGAAAGGACGTTAACAGGCTCGCTACGCTGACAGAATTCTCAGCAGAAACACCTTTCTACCGCCTGAAGTCTGAATCCCTAGAAAAGACACCGGAATTTACTTCAAAGCGTAAAACCGGCGCTCAAAACCCTCCGCAGCGCCGGCGCCCGAGCTCCCCCCGACGGGAGCCGCGGCCTCGGCGCGCGGGCGAGCGCGGGCCCAGACGAGCGGCCTCGGCGGCGCCCACAGCGCCGGCGCCCACGCGCGGGCGGCCCCACAGCCCGGGAGCCCCGGCCGCGGCCTACCTCGTCCACCGCGCGGCGCGGGAGGTGCAGCGTCCCGAGCAGCAGCTTGAGCTTCACGGCGGAGGAGAGGCCGTGGAAGCAGAGGCGGATGTTGTCGATGACCGCGGCCGTGAGCAGGGACGCGATGCTGGGCGGCGCCCACAGCTCGTCGGTGGCCCCCAGCTTGTTGTGCAGCCACAGCCCCGTGTCGCTCTCCCGCATGGACGCCATCTTGGGGGGCCGGGCGCCGCCGCGCCGGCATCTTACGCGGACACCTACGCGCCGCAGGCCCCCAACATGGCGGCGGGGCGGGGCCGGCGGCGGCCGGAGTGACGTGCGCGGCGCGACGCTCCCGGGCCGGCGAGCGGCGCGGAGGGTGACGTCGGGGGGCGGCGCGCCGGCCGGGGCGGCGGCGGCCGGGGGTCCGGCGGCTGCGCGCGCCCCGCCGCCCGCCCCGGGCCTGGTGGCCGCCCCGCCTGCCGCCTGCGGGGGAGCGGGCGCACCCCGGGCCCGGCGCCGGCGGCAGTCAGGGCTCCCCGCGGGGCGGCGCGCGCGTCCGTTCGCTGCTCCGAGTGCCGGGGCGCGCCCCGCACCTGCTGCGCCGGCCCCGCGCCCGGCGGGAGCGAGTCGCGCCCCGGCCGTTGCGGGCCCGGCCAGCGGCGCGCGGGTGCCGGGGTGCCGCTGTGACGCAGGTCGCGCCTCGCGTGGCCCGCGCGGCTGCACCCCCGGGGCCGGCCGCGCGCACCCGCCAGATTTGGGGCTGCCCTTGTACGCGCCCCGCTCCGCGGTCAGGCCCCGGAAAGGAAGGCAGCGCTGCCCCCCAGGCCCGGGCCATCCTTGGGCGCGCCGTGAAGGCGCAAAGTGGGGGTTTCAGCCGAAGCCTGAACGTCCCTGTGCCCCGAGGGGCCTCCGCCTGCCCTGGCCGAGCCCAGCGCGGGGCGCTTCCCAGCAGGCCAGCTCCCTCGCCTGCCCCCAGCAGGCCTTGCTGGGGCGCAGAGTCTGGGAATGAGCCCCTGACCCGCAGGAAGGGAGCCCCTCAGGGAACCTCCCGGCGCTGTTCTCCAGGGGCCTCCCCCGCCGGCGCTCCCCCTCCCTCATCCATTACCTCTGCCCTCCTGTGCAAACTGGACCAAACCATGGGGGGGGGAGAGGGAGAGAGCCTGCGTCTTCATAATGGCCCGCAGGCGCCCTCCTTCCACTTGGTTGAGTCCCCGCGGGTGGTGGCATCCCCACCTTCCCCTTCTCTTCACCTGGGCTGTGGAGAGGTCAGCGATTCAAATCCCCGGGGTCAGGGTCAGCTGTCCTCACTGCTTGCCTTGAGGCCCAGCTTGGGTTTTGTTTTGCCTAAGTCTGCTTCCTTCCACCATCAGTCCGGGAGCCCAGTCTCCCAGGCACCTCACCCCCATCTAAGGTCCCGACCTGTGTCAACAGGCGTGCATTTTGTGTCTTCAGTGGACAGAGATGAGCTGAGATGAGCTTGTGCCCGACCTTACACCCACTGCATTTTAACTTCATAGCCCTCACACTGCTTCCCATTGCCCGGCCTGCAGACAGCCTGGGGAGCGTGTAGGTTCCTTCAGACAGAAGGTCTGGGACAGACAAGTCCCAGAGCAGGGGCGTTGGCGGAAGGCACCAGGTACCGTCACAGGCCAGCAGAGGCCCTGCAGGGCCCTACCAGCTCCCCCCACCGCTGAGTGCAGAGCCAGCTCACAGCTCACACAGTCTTGCAGGAACCGTAGGTAAATTTCCAAGACCTTTCCAAGTTTCTCACTGGACAGCCCATTTTATTGTGCTCATTTTACTACTCTGCCTTTTACAGGGTATTAGCTTCATCTTCCCGCTTCCCACTTCCTAGAAGTCATTTGCACCAAGGCAGCCACGGTGGGCACTGCCTGGGTGTGCACCTCGCTCCCCTCCCACTGACTTCACGCTGGCGGCTTAAACTCAGAGAGTGGCACAATGACACCATGGACATGGGCACACTCTACAAATCAGGGCTTGCTTGGCTTTTTTTAATTTTTGGCTTTTTTTTTTAATTTTTATTTATGCATACAGGCTGGGGTACAGGCCAGAGGCATGGGGCGGCGAGAAGGTTCACCAGAGACAGAGCGGGGAGCAGACTAGGCAGATCAGAAGTACACTGCTGAGGGGAGCAGCGGGCGAGGCAGGAGAGGTCTGCCGCACCATGTGGGATTCCCCCGGCCGGGGGTCAAACTCACGTTGCTGGCAGCTCCACAGTGCAGCGCTTAACCGCTGCACCACCAGGGAGGCCCTTGCTTGGCGTCTTGATTGTCTAACCTTAAGAAAAGGATAGAAAAAATGCTAACAATGAAGAGTCAACTTAAAAGTAAGCCTGTCGGGGCCTCCCTGGTGGCGCACCGGGTTAAGCGCAGCACTATGAAGCTAGCCAGAGCCGCTGCAGCACGAGTTCAATCCCCAGCCAGAGAGACTCCCACAGGGCGCAGCAGACTCTCCTGTCTCCCCGCTGCTCCCCTCGGCAGTGTACTTTAATTGACCCCCCTGTTCTGCTCCCCACTCTGTCTCTGGCGAATCCTCTCACCACCCCACACCTTTGGCCTACACCCCAGTGTGCATAAATAAATCAATCTTGTGTGCATAATAAATAAATCTTTTAAAAAACAGTATGCTGGGGCCTCCCCGGTGGCGCGGCGGTTGAGCGCTGCGCTGTGGAGCTGTCGGCAGCGCTGATGCGAGTTCGACGCCCGGCCGGGGAGAATCCCACAGGGCGCGGCAGACGCCCGCTGCTCCCCTCAGCAGTGTGTTTCTGATCTGCCTGTTCTGCTCCCCGCTGTCTCTGGTGAGCCCTCTCGCCGCCCCACGCCTCTGGCCTGTACCCCAGTTTGTATGTATAAATAAATCTTTAAAAAAAAAAACAAAACAGTATGCTTGTCTGTAGTTCTTACACTGAATAGCATACATGCACAGGCACTATTTTTCCCTGTATTCAAAAACCGTAATTCAGCAAAGATGTCTCATCTCACTCGCTGACAGTCTGAAATAATGAGTGCTTGAAGGTAAAAGAAGTTCCACCTTAGTAATTATAATTTGTTTAAGAAACAGATTCACAGTTGATCATGAAATCAAGTTTAATAACATTAATTTTCTGGGAAAAGAGTAGAACGGGATGTGACTCCACTTGCCAAATAAAGATCGAATCGTAAGCCTTGGTCAGTTGAAATGAAAATTTTTGTTTATGCAAATATTCACAACGGCTTTATTCGTGATAGCCGCGGACGTGAGACAGTCCAATAACTGACCCTAAGTGTGTGTGGCTTCCTGGGGCTGTGCAGGACACAGTGTCCTCAGTTTTATGACCTTGAAACCAACTCTGGAAGATCAGGGAAATTTTTACTTAACCATTAACTTAAAGACAGATGATAGGTGGAGTTAGTGCAGTGTCAAAAAGCAATCATGGATTATCATTTATGAAAAAAGGAATGTTTATAAGTTTTAAAAATTCATGTGTACAAGACCTGGGGTGCAGACCAGAGGTGGGGGGTGAGAGGACTCACCAGAGACAGAGTGGGGGGCACAACAGGCGGATCCACTGAGATCCACTGCTGAGGGGAGCAGTGGGGAGACAGGAGAGGTCTGCTGCAGCCTGTGGGTCAGCTCCCTGCCTGGGCATCGAACTCATGCCAAAGTGGCTGGGGATAGTTTCATAGTGCTGAGACTGACCCCTGCGCCCCAGGGAGGCCCTTAAACCTTTTTTTTTTTTAAGATTTATTTATTTATGCATACAAACTGGGGTACAGGCCAGAGGCAAGGGGTGGCAAGAGGGTTCATCAGAGACAGAGTGGGGAGCAGAACAGGTAGATCAGAAATACACTGCTGAGGGGAGCAGCGGGGAGGCAGGAGAGTTCTCCCCGTCCAGGCGTCGAACTGGCGTTGATGCCGATAGCTCCACAGCGCAGCGCTTAACCGCTGGGCCACCAGGAAGGCCCTAAACCTTCTTTTAAAAAAAAATATTTATCTATTTATGCATGCAAGAGCTGGGGTGCAGGCCAGCGGTGTGGGAGGTGAGAGGACTCCCCAGAGACAGAGTGGGGAGCAGAACAGGCGGATCCACTGAAGTACACTGCTGAGGGGAGCAGCGGGGAGACGGGAGGGGTCTGCTGCGCCCTGTGGGCAGCTCCCTGGCTGGGGATCGAACTCACGCTGCAGGGGCTGCCGACAGCTTCATAGGCTGTGCCACCAGGGAGGCCCTGAGGCCCTTAAATCTTTTATTAATGCATAATATCCTCTTTCTCTCTTGCAACCATTTTTGAGTCAGAGAGTTAAAGCCCGTCTGGGGCCCACACGGCCCAACATGTCGCCTCTCGGTCCTGTGAGCGTCTCTAGGATGCTTGTTTCAAACCTCTTTGGGGCGGCTGCCCCCGCTAGTCTTTTTCCAGAGACTCTGTGGATTTACGCTTTCCCTGGAATGGTTCATACTTCTGCTTCTATGTCTGTGACTTGGCTTTTTCCTGCTCACTGGACGTGTGAAGCCGACAGTGTGGTGACGCCAGACCAGATACTCCGGCTCCCAGAGGCTGCTGTTTGTGCCTCGGCCGCGACTGTTCTGCTGTCGCTGGGGCAGGTTTCCCTCCGCCCGGCCCTGAGCCCGAGGGCCTTCCCGAGGGTTTACCTGAGCACGTGTGAGCATGTGCTGATTTCTTGTCCATGCAGTTGCTGTTCAAAGTCTTGTTTTTCCTGTCTGACTCACAAATGGGGCGGAGGAAAGTTAAGTGAGGGGAGGAAAAGGCTCCAGCGCTGAGCTCCAGGCAGTCGCTTCAGCTGCAGGGCCCACGGGGGCAGCAAGATGGCGGCTCTGTGGCCGCTTCTCTGTGGCCAGGTGGAGCCATGAGCCGGGCACAGGCCCCGCACCTGGCGGACAGCGGCCTCTGGTCTCCCTGCTGCCCAGCAGCGGGCACACGGCCCCCGGAACACATGGGGCGGGGCAGCTGTTAGCAGCTGAAATGCACCACTTTACCGCCCAAGGCGTGCCCTTAAGTTGCGAGCCTTCAGCGGGCTCCGGGGCTGCAAGTGGGCCGCGCAGACAGCTGTGCTGGACAGCGGGTGCCGCTGCTGGGGGTCTCACCTCAAGGGGATCCTCTCCGCCGCCACATTCCCTGCTCTCGGCTCTCCCTTTGGCCTGTTGTCCGCTCACCTGTGCTCTTTTCACCTCAAAGCCTAACTGGGCTTCTGGAATTCTCTAGAATTTCTATTTGTTTCCTTTTCAAGCCCAACCTGTCACTTTTTCTGGTTTTGTACCCTATTTTCCAGTATAATAGGTATAGTATAATTTATTATATTTATAATATAATAAATCTATTTAAAAAAAAAGATTTATTTCTGCATACAAGAACTGGGGTGCAGGCCAGAGATGGGGTAGTGAGAGGACTCCCCAGAGACAGAGTGGGGAGCAGAACAGGCAGATCCACTGAAACACACTGCTGAGGGGGCAGCGGGCGAGGCAGGAGGGGTCTGCTGTGCCCTGTGGGAAGCTCCCTGGCCCGGGATCGAACTCGTGCTGCGGAGGCTTCATAGTGCTAAGTTAACCCCTGCAGCCCCAGGGAGGTCCCCATTTCCCAGCATTTTTTAGGCTCTTCTTTTTAAAAACTTACTAAGTAGAGTCACTTCAAAATCTGCATTGCTGGGCCTCCCTGGGGGCACAGCGGTTGGGCGCTGCGCTGTGGAGCTGTCGGCAGCAAAGACGCGAGTTCGACGCCCAGCCGGGGAGATTCCCACAGGGCACGGCAGACCTCTCCTGCCTCGCCCGCTGCTCCCCTCAGCAGTGTGTTTCTGATCTGCCTCTTCTGCCGCCCACTCTGTCTCTGGTGAACCCTCTCGCCGCCCCACGCCTCTGGCCTGCACCCCAGCTTGTATGCATAAATAAATAAATATTTTTTAAAAACCCTGCATCTGGGGCTCTCCCTGGAATGCAGGGGTTGAGTCTCAGCACTATCAAGCTGTCTGCAGCCACTGCAGCACGAGTTCGATCCCCGGCCGGGAGCTTCCCACAGGGAGCAGCAGACCGCTCCCGTCTCCCCGCTGCCCCCTCAGCAGTGTGTCTCGGTGGATCTGCCTGTTCTGCTCCCCACTCTGTGTCTGGGGAGTCCCCTTGCTGGGAGAGAAAGGACGCCTCGACAAAATGCACAGATAGGTTTTTGCAGACCCCACCCCCACATCAAGCCGGAGAGAGCCAAGACCTGCGATCCCATGTGCCGCCATCACCGAAGGGAGGCTCCTGGGCGCTGAGGGTGGGGCTGAGCAGCCACACTTGGATAAATAACCGGACTTGCGGGTTGGCGGACTGGGTGGGTCGCCAGGTTTTCAGTGCGCCATTGAGATTCCAGCTCAGCAGAACTGGCAGTTTATTCAGCAATTTATTCTTTTTCTTTTTCCTTTCCCTTTTGTAAGTAAGCCCTTCATTACTTTTATTGTGTGTGCCTGCAGTTGAGTCTTATCATATATAATGTTACAGGGCAGGGAGAGGGCACCCCCGAAACCCCAGGCCTGCCCTGTTCTAAATGGGTTCAGCCATCCGCCGCATCAATACAAAGTATATAGGACCTTTTGTGGAAACAGACTTTAATACAACTAGAAAGGACAGAGAAGACAAAGACTGTATTTTCTAAGTCAAGCACCCAATGTTCTCCAACTCCTCGTGGGCACAAGTCCACCCAAACGGGACTGGCCCAAAGCAAGTCTCGAAAGCCTGCCACAGGTCTAGGACAGCTTTCGGCAGGGACCCGCACACAAGGGCCAGAAGCAGCCAGATGATTCTGGGAGGAGCCAAAATACCTTTCGGCAGGGACCCATCCAAAAGGGCCAGAAACAGACAATTCTGAGCAGAACAGAACAAGATCAACACAGCCGTCGTTAACTTCCCCACGCGTCTCTCACCCACGTCTCTCTCACGCAGTCCAGGCCAGTGCAGCTTCTTCACAAGTCTCTGCTCCTCGGGCCTCTGCTGGCTCCATCCTGCTCCCGTCTCCTCCTGTCTTCTGTCTGTGTGTCTCTTCAGCTTCTTATATCCTGCTCAGTTCCCCCCACCTTGGGTGGGACAGGGAACCTGGGACACACCCTTCCTCCTGGGGACCACCCTGTTACAATAAGTCCCTTTTAAGCGCATGGGTCAGAACCCACAGAAAGGCACCCCATTTTATATCGGGGTGTCCTGTAACACTTTCACCCTTGCGTTGCATGGGGCAACACCACACTGATACACAGGAGTCGTGGCGCAGGCTCCATAATGCAGGCTGCTGCTCAAGAGCAAGATCCTGGCCTTTCTACTGACAGAATAATCATGCACCATCCGTCGGAGGGGGAAGGTGGGCAAAGAGAAAGGGAGGGAAACTAGAAAATGTGCTGCCATCTGTAGTGCGGGCTGCGGGTCTGCCCTCCCAGGGCTTCTCCTCTGCTTGATGACTCGGGATTGTCACAGAGATCAAGCCCCAGACCCCCCGCGCGGTTTTAACTTTATCAACAAAGCGTCCCACTGACCAGCTTCTGGGGTCGCTTGTCTTACAAGGGCATGGAACTCATGCCAGGCCCTCCTGTCACACCTCGTGACGCGTGCCCTTCCGGAGTGGTCCAGATTTCTGCTCTTGATGGACATGAAAGGCACCTTGTAAGGTTAGCTGACCGGCGCTTCCGACCTTGTGTCGGAATGCAGAACCGTAGGTAACCAAAATGGCAGCCAGACAGGCCGCTGGGGCTAGCAGACCCGCAGCCCGGCCCTCCGGCCTACACCCCAGCTCTCGTCTGCATAAATAGGTAAATAAATAAATAATCTGCGCTGGGTCATTTTTGTGTTTCTCATCACTTGTGGTCAGTTCTGTTTTTGCACTTGGGGCCCGTGGGGGTGGTCTTATGGCCCCCCCGGCCCTGGACTAAAGGCTGCCGGGATCTTCAAGGCCCTCCCAGAGGTCACTCGGGCTCACGCGGGCTGGTGGCCTGGGCGTGGCTGGCCCAGAACCACAGTCAGCTCGGTGTTCTCGTTTGCTCCGGTGATTCGGGCCTGACCCTGAGCCAGAGCAAGGGTCTCGGATGGCGACACGGCCCGCATCCATCTGTGGCCCCTCACCCTGTGCGGAGCCGCTGGCCGGTGCAATCCCGGCCCTGCTGGGCTGGAGGCCCCGGGTGCCCGAGCCCCTGCCCCCCAGCCCCCCAAAGGGGCCGCCTCCTTCTTCCCCTGTCACTCCACTCTGACGCCCAGGCCCCTTTCCGCTCTCACCCCCGTCTAGAGGGTGAGTGCAGGGGTGAGGTGAGGGCATCTTCACTGCTGAGGGTTGGGGCGAGGCCTTAGGTGCGTCTGCTCTGGGAGGAGGTCGATGGGGCACGAGCTGGCTGACCAGCCTCTTCAAGGGCCCTGAGAGCCGCCTTCAAAGCCCCAGGTCTGCAGGTGGCCCCAGCGCTGCGCCAGGGAGAGAGGGGCTGCGCGTGGGGGGGGCGCGGCGGTTCACTTCCAGAGCTTCCTGGGGTATCCGAATCGCCTGCTCCTGGCCCACCAGGCCTCCGGCCTGACCCCACCCGGCAGCTCCCGCAGGGGCAGCCCCTGCCCTCCCCAACGCGCCCCTCCGGCCTGCATCAGCACCCCCAGAGTCCGGCATCTTCTGACAGCCCAACTCCCCTCCGCGCCGCCGCCCCAGGGGCCTTGAGAAACCCCAGCTCCCGCGAGCCCTGGGGAGGACAGAGCAGGGCCCCCAGCAGACGGTGGGCAGTGCGCGGGTGGGGGCGGCGCTGTGGCTGCGCCAGGCCCCCACTCAGCAGCACGTCTGCTGCCCCACCCTAGGGGGCCGGGAGGGGCCAGTCCGCGGAGCAGCAGCAGCCGGTGGGCGCGGGGGCGGCAGGAGAGGGCACCCGAGACGGGCGGCGGTGCGCGCTCCGCAGCGCGGCCGCCCCCACCCGCCGCACACTCCGAGAGGCTTAACGGGGCCCATCTCCCTGACGTCCATTTTACCGGGACTTTAAAAAGTCATGAAGGTCCTTCCGGCTGTGCCCGGCGGCTGGACCGCACGGGGGCAGCAGAGGGCGGGGCCAGTGCCGACGGAGCCGAGACTGCGGGGGCGGCGCTGGGGCGCCCGACTCGGGGTGCCCTGTGGAGTTGTGGGTTTTCTGGGGCTGAATGGGGAGAGCACTTTTGGACACTCCCTTTGAGAGTCATTCTCCACAGTCCGGCGTCCAGGGCACAGCTGGACAAGGGGGCTGCGGCTGCCCGGCTGGTCTTCCAGCCTCGACGGGATCAGGCCCGCGGGCGGGTGCAGGGAGGGAGCCAGGACAGGCCCGCGGGGCGAAGGGCGGAGCCCACAGCAGGGGAGCGCTGGGAGCACCGCGCCTGGTCCACGGGTTCTGGGGGGCAGTGAGGAAGGCAGGCGGGAAAAGGGGGAGAGGCCGGGCCGTGAGAAGAGGAGGGGGGAGAGCGGGGGCGCCCTCCGCGCACTCGGGACTCAGGCCGCACCCAGCGGGGAGCCTGCCCCCAAGTTCTCGCGGGGGCGCTCGGGCGCAGAGCGCCAGCGGCGGGCGGCTGCTGCCTCAGAGGAGGAGGCAGACCCCGGGGGCCGGACCGGAGGCGGGGCGCGAGCCCACTCAGGGGCGCGGACCAGCGACCCTCCCCGGCAAACGCGACGCTCGGAGCAGCTGGGCCGAGCCTCGGCGCGCGCGTGGGCCGGCGGTGCGCGGAGGGGCGGACGGGCGGGGCGGTCACGACCCGCAGGCAGCCTGGGTCCCACGGACAGAAACGTCCTGTGCCGCGCGGTGCCCGCGGGCGCGCGTGCCCACCGTCCCCGGCGCCATGGTCGGGTCCCCTCCTGCGGCCCGGCGCGCCCGGCCCATCCGGCGGACGCGACCGCGGGCCGCGGCGAGGGCTGCGGGTGAAGCAGGGCGCGGAAACGCGCGCGTCCGGCGCGTTGCTGGCCCCCCCGCGCGCCCTGGCACCCCCGCTCCTCGCCCCGGGTCAGCAGTGGAGGCCGCCGCGCCTGCGCTCGCACCACCCCGCAGCCCCTGGCCGGCGCCGAGCCGCTGCCTTAGGACCCACCCAGGTCACCCCAAACCCTGCGACCGCCGAGCTGCAGCCGCTGGCGCTGCGCCTTGGAGGGGTCACCCTGGCGCCGCCTCCTCCAGACAGCCCTCCCGACTCCATTGCCGTGGGCCCAGACCGTGATCCAGGGCGCATCTGGGCGCGCCGGGTGCCCGCGCCACCTCGGTCCCTTTAAACGGGCGGTTTGCGCACTCCCTGGGTTTCCATGACGACGCCGGCCGGCGAGGTGGGGGTCCGGGCGAGTGGCGTCGGGGCGCATGCGTCGTGCGCGCGGCGCGCAGAACGTCCTCTCCCGCGCGGCTGTCGCGGGGTCGCTGAACCGCGGTAGGGTGGGGTGCGGCTCGCGCGGGGCGGCGCGGGGCGGGGGCTCTGGGGGCGGGGAGGCGGAGAAAGGGGTTCTCTGGGAGCGGGGGGCGGGCCGGGGCGCGCGGAGATGGGGTGCCGCTGAACCCCGCCCGCTGCAGCGCGGCCGGCTCCTTCCGCTAGGCCATGGCGCCCCCGCCTCCGTGCCGCCCCCCGCGCTCGCCGTCGCCGCCGTGGCTGCTGCTGCTGCTGCTGCTGCTGAGCGTCGCGCTGCCGGGCGCCCGGGCCCGCGCCGAGACCCCCGCCGGGAGCGCCGTCCCCGCGCAGAGTACGTGCGGCCGTCCGCGGCGGCCTTTGTCCCGGGGCGCCGGGCGCGCGCCGTGGGGGCGCCGGGGGCGGGCCGGGCCGGCGGGGGGCGGGCTGGGGGCCCTCGCCTGACCCGCCCCCCGCAGGCCGCCCGTGCGTGGACTGCCACGCGTTCGAGTTCATGCAGCGCGCCCTGCAGGACCTGCGCAAGACGGCCTACAGCCTGGACGCGCGGGTGAGCCCGGCGTGGCGGGCCCCTGCCCGCACCCGCTCCCGTTCCCCTGGGCCCCTCAGTCCTAGCTCCCCGTTTCAGCTGCAGCCCGGCGCCCACCGTCCCTGATCGAGCGCTGTCTAGCTGTAGCAGCCAGGCAGGGAAAGGAGGGTGGGGCGCACCCCAGAAGTCTGGCATGAATAGTGAGCCCCACACCCCTTGGGGCCCCGACCCAGGGCACGTCCGCTTGAGCCAGAGTGCGCTCCGCGCCGAATCTGGTCAATCCTCATCGATCCCAGGGGACCGGGACCGAGACCTTTTGGGGCTCCTAGAGAAGTAGCCGCGCCCCCGGGCGTGGGTGCGGGGTGCCAGAAGACGGGGTGGGGGGCGTGTCCCATTTGAAAGAGGAGCCCGGAGAGCCCTCCGCTGGGGGCTGCTGCCGGACGCGCGGCCCTGAGCAGCGCCCCTGTCGCCCGCAGACGGAGAGCCTGCTGCTGCAGGCCGAGCGCCGCGCGCTGTGCGCCTGCTGGCCGTCCAGCCGCTGAGGCCCCGCCGCCCTGCCCGTCAATAAACTCGTGACCAGCCAGCCGTGTCTGTCTTCCTGCGCCGGCCGCCCACCCGCGCCCCTCGGGCCGTGCTTTCCCCAGCGGCCCTGCGGCGCCTGCCCCGCCGTGGACCTGGCCGCTCCCCGGCCTGCCGCCCGCTGCTGAGGCTGGGGGCGTGTCCGCGGGCCTGGCTGGCCATGGCGCTGGCCGCAGGCTCCGCCCGGCGGGCACCGTGCGCAGAGCTCCTGGGCCGGGGCCCCTCCCCACAGCTGGCCCTCCCGCTGGCGCCTCGCGGCACAGCGGCCCCCGGGCTCGCGGTGCCAGGGGGTGCTGCCACCTTCTCGGCAGAGTGGAGCTGGGGCCCCCGAGGCTCGGCGGCTGGGCGGGAGGGGCGGCCCGGCTCTCCGCCCCGCGTTCCCACCCACCGCCTCCCAACCCCTGCCCGCTGCCCAGCCCTGCGGCCAGTGCTTCTCTGGCTGGGAGCGTCTGGTGCAGACTTTGGGGCCAGAGAACGGACCAGTCTGTCTCGGGCCGGGGGACGCTGCGTGGGGGGCGCCGCCGCCAAGCCAGACAGGCCCGGGGAGCCCACCCCAGCGGCCACCCTGCCCTCACGTCCGGCACGAAGGGGCGCGGGGCTGGGCCCGGGGAGAGCAGGGTGGCCACTTGCGCGTGGGCGCCCCGCGGCGAGACGCGACTCCAGGGCCACTTCCGTGGCAGAGATGGCGTCGCTGCTTGAGGACGGCGTGTTCCGCGAGCTATTTGGGGCTGGGACGTTCTTCCTTGTTTATCCCCAATTAAGCTTTAACTGGGAACAGTGTGTGGCCTCGGCCCTGCGCACACTGGGGTCTCTGCCGCTGTGGAAGACGGGGCCTCGGAGCGCTTGTCGCGGCCAGCGGCCAGCGCGGGGACCCCCAGGGAGGGGCCTGGGGCTGCATCTGAGAGTGGCCCCCGCCGCAGGGGCCTGGGGACAGCAGGACGGAGCACCCGGGAGCCCGGGGAGGCCAGGCCGGGCGCGGCTGGGGCAGTCCCTGCTGCATTGAGGTGGGGCTGGCAGGGCGGGGGGCTGAGGAAGGGCTGGCAGGGACAGGAGGGCCTGGCCAGGGCGGGCAGGCCTGGGCGGGAGAGGCCGACGGAGCTGCGTGCTGAGGCCTGAGGGACCCTGCTGGGGGGCGGGCCCGGGGGAAGGGCCGCATGTCATGCTGAGGTCAAACAAGGACACTGGACTTGGCCACTTCGGCCGTTGTTGACCTTGACGAGAACAGTCATTTGGGGGTGGGGGAGGCCGAATGGGGGCTCATGGAGGAGCAGAGAGCAGAGAGCCGCTGGACACCCGTGAGGAGCCGGCTGCGGTGGGCGCCCGCGTGGCGCTCTCGAGCCGCGACTGCCCGCCCGCCAGGCCGCTGCCCCTGCCTTCCCTGGGGTTTGCGCCTGCCTTGCTGTCCCTCCCCACCGGCGGCCGCTGCATGCACGTGTGTCCTCCAGTCTGGGAGCACCCTGGGCCTCCCCAGCCTGCTGGGCACCCCTGCCTCCCGCCCCCACCCCTCTGGTTTGGAGACATTGTCTCCCAGGCCCCCCATCCTCTGTTCCCTTTGTCTTCAAGTAGCCCCCAGAAAAAGAGGTAAGTAAACCCGCTCCTCCCGCTGTGCCAGGACCCTCCAGAGCCCCGCCCCACCGCACTGCTGTGTAGCCTTTGCCCCCCACCCCGTCTCTGTTGTGTCCCCACCCGCCCGTCCGTCCTGGGCTGTGAAGCCCCGGAGGGCGGCGGCCCCCGCCCAGGCTGCAGGCGAGAGTGGCCCTGTCGGCAGCACTGGGCAGGGCGGCTCCGCTGGGCCTCTGGTCCCGGGTGCGTGTTTCTGCCGTGTCCCTTCTCACACTGGGCCCCTGGCCACGCGGAGCGCTGGCCTCTTCCCATCTCCTGCCAGACGGGCCTCCAGCCAAGGCCTGCTTCACACCAGGCCCGGGCACTGCCCAGCAGCCCAGCGGCGCCTGGCCCCCCCCTCCCTGTGGGCCAAGTCCCTGATCTGGGCTCCCAAGCCCCACGGCAGACCCCTGCCCTGCTCGCCCCAGCCCCCTGGGTGGGGGCTGGGGGCCGGGTAGGCCACGGAAGTGGACCCAGACGCCCGAGGTGTCCAGAGCATTCTCCGGGAAGGTCCGAGCGGCCACAGCACAGCCCGGCCTCCCTGAAGCCTTGAGGGGCGCGTCCCGGCGAGGCCGCTGCTCCTGCCTGGCCCCCGACGGGCACCCTAGGAGGTGAACCGGGATCCTCCCCTCCACTCCCCCGAGGCCCCCAAGGCTACAGCTCCCCCGCTGAGTCCTGAGGACAGGCCGGCGCCTCTGGGTGAGCGCGGGCTGCCCCTTCCTGGCCTCTAGTTCCCGCAGCCGCCTGGGGGTCACGTGGCCCCAAGGCCGAGCTTGCCCCGCCGCGGGGCGAGGTCGGGGCGGAGGGCGGAGTCCGGGCCTCCCCGTCCTCAGGTCCCGACGCCCTCCCTCCGGGGCCCCGGGGCCGCGGCGGTGGCGGGTCGGGCGCGCGAGCCGGGAGGACGCAGCGGGAGCCCCCAAGCACCTGCACCGAGCCCGCGGGGCGCATGCGCGGGCCGCGGAAGGCGGGGGCCGAGCCGGGAGGGGTCCTGCACCGCTCGGCGGGCTGCGGGGATCGGTGTCGGCGGCTGGGGGTGCTGCGCCGCGCCGGGGCGCCGGGGCGCCGGGGCGCGCGGGCATCCGACCCCGCTCCCATCGGGTTCCCACGCCGGTGGCCGGGCCGCCGCCGGCGCGGGCTCCCGGGGGCGCCTGGCCGGGGAAGCGGGGCGCCCCTCCCCAGGGCCCGGGCTCCGCGTTCGGACTGAGAGGCGGGGGACCGAGAGGCTCGGGCGGCTGCGCCCAGCGGCCGCCCGGGAGGAGGACGCCGCGCTGCGGGCTGGGAGCTCCGGGCGGGCGCGGCGAGGGGCGCGGGGGGCCGCCCCGCGGAGCGCCGCCTCCGGGCGGGGCGTCCGGGCCGCGCGCCCACCCGCCGCCGGCGGGGCCCGGCCGCCCCGTCGCACCGTCCGGCCGCGACGCAGCACCGAGCGCTCCTTCGGGCGGCGCAGAGGCGGCGTCTGCTCCCACCCCCGAGATCACATGGTGACCCTCGGCAGCCAATGCAGTGGACGCTAGGACCCTGCGGGACCCGGCGCCGCGCCCGCACCGCCGCTGCATTATAAGCCCTTCTCCAAGATGCGGCGCAGCTCCCCGCGCGCGCCCCGGCCGCCCGCCTCCGCCCCGCGCCCCTGAGCCCCGCCGCCGCCGCCGCCGCCGCCGCCGCGGGCCCGAGGGCGCCGCGCCCTTGCCCTGGGCCCGGGCCGTGCCCCCCGCCGCCGGCCGCGTCCCCGCGCCGCTCCGCCCGGCCGGGTGCATGCATTGTGGGCCTCCCGACATGGTCTGCGAGACGAAGATCGTGGCCGCCGAGGACCATGAGGCGCGGCCGGGGGCCCGGAAGGACGCGCGGCTCGCCGCCGCTGGCGCCAGGTGGCCCCCGCTGCCCGCCGCGCCCCCGCCCGCGCCCGCGCCCGGCGCCCAGCCTCGGGGCGGCGCGGGGGGCGCGGGGCCGCCGGGGGGGCGCGGCGTGCACATCCGCGAGTTCCGCGCGGCCGAGCAGGAGGCGGCGCGCCGCATCTTCCACGACGGCATCATGGAGCGCATCCCCAACACGGCCTTCCGCGGCCTGCGGCAGCACCCGCGCGCGCAGCTGCTCTACGCCCTGCTGGCCGGTCAGTGCGCGGGCCCGCCCGCCGGCAGCCGCGAGGGCGGCGCCCCCACCCGCGACCCCGCGGAGCGCCGCGGCGGCGGGGCGGCCGGCGTGGGAACGGGCGCCCGCGGTGGCCGGGTGGGGGCGGGGCGGCGCGCTGTCATCGTCGCGGGGAGGCCGCGGCCGGCTCCGGGCGGCCGGGGGAGGCGCGGGCCGGCGGGCCGGCCGGCAGACCCCGCAGGGGCTTGGAGCCCTCGCCCGGAGGCCCAGCCGCGGCCGGGCCCTTCCCCGAGGCCCGGAGATGCTGGCGGCTGGGGCGCGGCGCTCCCAAGGTCACGGGCCGAGGCCGCCCTCTCCGCAGGCGCCTCCCGGCAGCCCCGATGGCGCTGGCGCGGGAGCCGCCCGGGCCTCCAGGCCTGGTTGCGCTCCGCACACACCCGAGGCCGGCTGGGGAGGGCTGGGCCGGGACCCCGCTTTCCCGGGCGCGCGGCCGGCAGGGCGCTGACTAGAGTGGGCAGGGGGCCTGGGCGGGCGGAAAGTGCAGCTGCGCCGCGCAAGCCGCACGGGCAGGGGTCGCCCGGCTCCTGGGCCGAAGCTGGGGGCCCAGAGGCGCAGGGAGCGGGGGGGGGGGGGGAGCGCGGGGCTGGGGAGGCCGGCCGGGCTCAGCGCCCCCTTCCCCGCAGTGCTCTGCTTCGCCCTGACCCGCTCGCTGCTGCTGACCTGCCTGGTGCCGGCCGGGCTGCTGGGCCTGCGCTACTACTACAGCCGCAAGGTGGTCCTGGCCTACCTGGACTGCGCCCTGCACACGGACATGGCGGACATCGAGCGGCACTACATGAAGCCCCCGGGTGAGCGCTGGGGTGCCCGGGCGGGCCAGGCCGGTGGGCGGGGGCTCTGCCAGCGCCAGGGCACAGGAGCGGGCTGGGCCCCGGCCTGCACCCCGTCCCCTGAAGGCCGGTGCTGTGGCCGGGCCCCAGCTTCCAGGCCGCTGTCGGGCGCTGGCGGCCTCCCTGAGGCACTCAGCCCGCCTGAGTGCCGTGCTGCGTCCACGGCCCGGGCCGCGGGGCTGGGACTCGGAGGGCCGCCGACCGGCAGGCCTCCCCACGCCCTCCCTGCCCCCACCCCGCTCCGGCTGCAATTGGGCCGGCCAGTGGGTGGGTTTGGCCCGGCCGCTGGGCCTTCTGCCCAGGAGACGCCAGGGTCAGTGGGGTCACGGCGGTGCGTGGCTCTCTGGGTCTCCCACTTGGGTTTCTCGAGTGTCCTCCGTGCCAGGGCCGCCTCGTGTGTCCCGACACGGGCCCGCTGGGCTGCAGGCGTGGGCACCGAGCGGCCCTGGTGCCCCCCGCATGGGGGTCCTTTTGGACGCTCCCTCCGGCCGCTGCTGCCCCCAGCCCGGCGGGCGTGGGGGTTTGGCCCGGAGCCCGCCGGCTGGCGTCAGACCAGGCCGGAGGGGTAGGCGGGGCACCGTCCGCGCCTGACACCATCTCCCGCAGGCTCCTGCTTCTGGGTGGCCGTGCTGGACGGCAACGTGGTGGGCATCGTGGCGGCGCGGGCCCACGAGGCGGACAACACGGTGGAGCTGCTGCGCATGTCGGTGGACGCCCGCTTCCGCGGGAAGGGCATCGCCAAGGCGCTGGGCCGCAAGGTGCTGGAGTTCGCGCTGCTGCACAACTACTCCGCCGTGGTGCTGGGCACGACGGCCGTCAAGGTGGCCGCCCACAAGCTCTACGAGTCGCTGGGCTTCAGACACATGGGCTCAAGTGACCACTACGTGCTGCCCGGCATGACCCTCTCGCTGGCTGAGCGCCTCTTCTTCCAGGTCCGCTACCACCGCTACCGCCTGCAGCTCCGCGAGGAGTGACCGGCCCCGCTGCCCGCCGCCCGCGGCCGCTCCCCGACCCCCTCGCGCTGCCCGGCCCTTCCGCCACCGCGCCTCGGCCGCCCGGGATGCGGGGCTGCTGCTCCAGTGCTTGCAGCCACGGCCCCTCGTCCCGCCCAGCCTGCCGGGCCGCCCCAGAGACCCGGCCTGCATGCCGCTGCCTGGCCCATCGCCCAGGGGCCCCGCCGCGCCCCGAGCGCCGCGCCTCTGGTGAGCCCGTCCTGCAGACCCTGGCCGCCAGCGGGCTGTGGGCCCCAAGCAGGCGTGTCTGGCCGGGCTGGCCGCAGCCGCTGCGCTCTGTGCATGCGAGGGCGTGCGGGCTGCAGCATGCCGCATGCCCCAGCCCCACCCGCCGCCCGGCCCCGGCGGTGCGCCCCAGCTCCACCGCGTCGGCTTCGCTTCGCCCGTCTCCCCTCGGCCCCCCGCCCGGCCCGGCCGGCCGCCCCGGTGTGGTGCGGGGGCCTTTCAGGACGGCTGGGGAGCGGGGGTGCCCTCCCCCGGCGCCGGCGCCATCAGGGCGGCCTCTCCAGACCCCGCCTGGGCCGTCCCGCCCACGGCCGCGGCCCTGCCCGAGCATCTCGCCCGCGGCGGCTGCCGGTGCCGCCGAGCCCACCGCTTCTCGCCTGACACCGACCCAGTTTTTATCGTGACTTAGAATAGCACTCTGCATGACCTGACGGGACCCGGTAGCCTACACCCAACAGCGCGACAGGACGTGCCGGCCGGCGGGGCGGGGCCGGAGGAGACCCTGACTGAGCATGTTCCCCAAAAGAGCATTCCTGGTTTGGAGGCGGCGCTGGCCCACCCTGTCCGGGCCGGGGCCGAGGGAGTAAGCACTGCTCCCTACGCCGTGGGGCAGCTGGGGCTGGCAGCAAGGCCTGGGGCGGGAGCTCGGGGAGGGTGGGGCCACCAGCCTGGGCCGGCCGAGGGGCAGAGGGGCGGCCGCTCAGCGGGCCCCGGGCGGGGTCCGGGGTGAGGCGCCCCCCGGAGGGCGCCTCGGAGAGCAGGTGCCGGCAGGCGGGAGCCCCTTCGCGCCGAGGCCGGCCAGCGCTGTACAGCCCCTCCCCTGTACATTCCCCCTGGTGGGCCCGCCCCGCTGGGGACGGGAGTTTTGTAGACTGTACAGAAATCGGCATCCTATTTTCTTGCAGTTCTCAGATTTTGTTAATCTGGATTATACAGACAGACGTAAAGTGTTTTAGCAAAACGGAACAGTTGTGCCTTCTTCCTCCTGGCGGCTCTGCGCTGCTCGGGGCGGCCGGCGCAGGGCGAGTGGGAGTGCGGCTGGTCTGGGCCGGCCGGTGGCGGGGCTGCAAGGGTCAGCAGGCCAGGCGGGCCCTGCCCGGTGCAGTTGGGGTCTCACCGAGCCGGCGCCTGGGAGGCCGTGTGGGCGGGACCGCTGGTGCCTGGGGCCAGGGTGGCCTGGAGGGCTGTGGCAGCTGCTGGCCGGGGCGTGGCCGGGCCCGGGGCTGCGCCTGCTGACGCCCCGGGTGGAGGGTGCCGGCCCACCTTTCCGCGCCGCCCTTCTGCTGCCAGGACTCAGGGAGACGCTGGGGTCACGGGCTGGACCCCGCCGCACGAGCCAGGCTAGCCCTCAGGACCTTCCCCCGGGCTGCTCACCCCCCAGGGATCCTGCCCCAGTACGCACTGAGGTGTGAATTTTACCTGCTTGGAGAGAGCCCGATGTTTCTTCCACCTCTGGCACGTCCTCCGGGGCCTGCTCGGCTCTGCGTGCGTGAGGCTCGTCTGGGCTGGCCGGCCCTGGCCCCGCCTACCCCGGGCGCGGCTGACGCAGCTGGGCTGGCCCCGCCAAGGGCTCCTGGGCGCCATCGGCTCGGGCGGTCTCGGAGCAGGCGGCATGTCCCGGAGCGTCTTAGCCGAGCCTGGGGCAGCGGGGGGCTCGGACCTCTGGACAGCCAGTGCCGCCAGGTCCTGGCCCTCCCCAGGGTTCCTGCTGCCTGGGCCTGGCCAGGGAGGGGTCAGCTCCCCAGGTCCAGCCTGGCCTCGTGGGCTGGGGCTGAGCCTGAGGTCCTGGGTCGCCCCACCTGCTCTAGACGCCCCCAGGACCTGGATGATGGAGGCTGCCCTTGGGGTGCAGAGCCTGGGCAGCTCCCTGGGGCCGAGGCCATGACCCAGGTCTCAGGAGGCTCGTGGCCGCTCCGTGGAGGGGGCAGGGAGGGGCAGCTGAGCCTGGGCCCCGCCGTGGCACTGGGCCCCCGGCTGCAGGTCCAGTGGGTGCCGCCACAGCCGAGGGAGCCCTGGGGGAACGGCGCGGGGCTCGCGTTAGGGGCAGGGTGGGCACGGAGCGCCGAGGGATGTGCCACAGCAATAATCAGCCAGGAAGGGGGGTGCGGCGCGTGGCGATGGAGGACCGGTGGCCACAACCTCCTGCCGTGGCCGGGAAAGCAGCTGGGCTCCGGGGCCCTGCCTCTCGAGGGCCGGGGTCGGTGGCCTCAGCAGACCCACGCGCTGACCGGGCAGCCCCTGCGCCTGCCCCGCCTGCGGTGCAGGCTGTTCTGCGAGCGGGTCCTGACTGCCGCTCCGACTCCCGGGACCGAGGGCGTCGGCGCAGGCCGGCCGGCTGTGGGCACCCGGCGGTGCCCCTGGCCGCAGCCCTGTGCTGCCGGGTCTCAGTAAAGGCAGAGCGCCCCCTCCTGTGCTTCCCGACCTCCCCGCGGCGGGACCTGGGGCCCAGGGCGGCATCAGGGCCTGAGGGCCGGGCGGGGGCAGTGACTGGGGTCACGGGGGCTGGGGACAGGCAGGGGCGCCAGGCCGGCCGGCTGGGTCCCCACAGGACCCTCCTTGGCGGCTGGGCCCGTCCCGGGGCCCCGCCTGAGGCCGGCACAGCACCGGGAGCAGGGCGCTTGGCCAGGCCCCAAGCCCAGGGCGCCACGTGGAGCAGATGACCGGCCGGCACCGCGGGCCAGCTCTCTGGACCCCGGAACGTTCCCTCCCGTGGCTCATCCGGGCCGTCCAGCTCCCGCACGCACGGTGGCCCGGAGCCCGGGCGGAGCAGGTGGGCACGGCCCCGAGGCCCAGCAGCCCCCTCCCCAGGGGGCACCCGCCCCCCCAGGCCAGCCCCGGGGCTCTGGCCTCCTTGGAGGGCTTCTGGAGCCGACAGGTGAGGCGGCAGGTGAGGTAGAGATGGGACCCGGGCACGGCCGAGGACGGGGCGCACCCCGCGCAGGAGAAGGGGCGCAGCCTCCCTGGGCCCCGGCCCCACTGAGCCATGGCGCTGGTCACCCGCAGGAGGCTCGGGAGACCGGTGCGGAGTCGTGGCCGTGCGGGGCGGGGCCTCCCTGCCAGGCGCAGCCCTGTGCGCTGCTCTGCTGGCCGGGCCGGCTGGGCAAGGGGCCGCCGAGGGCCAGCCCTGCAGGGCACAGTCCCGTCGGCCTCAAGGACACGCAACCCCGCGCCCCGGCCGGAAGAAGGCAGGGCAGGCGCGGGGACAGCTTCGCCAGCCTTTACTCCGGGTCCTTGCCGCGGGGCAGGCGCCGCACCGCACCTGCTCCGGCTGGCGGCACCGAGTGCCAGGCTGACCTTGGGGAAGGGCACTCCCGGTGGCAGAAACCCGGGCTCCCTGCCCCCGCCGCCCAGGGCTGCAGGCAAGATGAGGGTGAGAAAGGCAGGGGCTGGGGTGGGCACCGGGCGGGCGCGGGCGGGCGGCGGCTGGCAGACTCAGGACGCAGTGGGGCCCGGGCAGCGGGCGTCCTGCAGCGGCTCCAGCTGTCCCCACGAGGGCCCGGCGCTCAGAGTCACCTTCAGGGGCACCTGGGGGCGGCGGCCGCAGTGAGGGCCGGGCCAGCCGTCTCCCCGCCTGCCCACCGCGTGGCTGACCCCTTGGGGACCGCACGCCAGGCCCGGCCATGGCAGACAGCCCACACACGCGTCCACCCACAGCTCTGTGAGTGTGGCCGCCCCACCGAACCCAGGGGGTCTCTGCCGGGCAGGCCTGCAGGGCCCCTGGGGTGTGGGGGCAGCCGGGGCTGGCCACCTTGGCAATGCCCCAAGGCGTCACCCGGACTGGAGAGCCTGCCTGACCCCAAGGGGGCCTGTCCAGACTGGCCTCAGCTCAGCGGCGCCCCTGGGCGGGGACGGTGGGGCTGCCCGCAGCTCTCTGTGCGGCCGCTCTGGCTTCGACGGCTGTGGGCCGCCCAGTGTGGGCAGTCTCCCGGACACCAGGGCCTGCCCGCCTGGGTGGCCGGGGCTCTGCCAAGCCCTGCTGGCGTCCGGGGTCTTGGGGCGACCGGGGTGCAGCGTCTGGGGGATGGGTGGACAGGGGCCGCAGGGCACAGCGGGGGCCCGAAGAAGGGGGTGGCGGCGGGGGCTCACCTGCAGCTGCAGCCCCAGGCCCGGCGCGCGGCACAGGCTCTCCATGGCTCCCCTCACCAGGGCTGGGGGACAGCAGTCCTGAGGACTCGGCCCGGGCCCGGTGCCCAGCTGGTCCCCGGCCCAGGCCAGAGGCCTCCGCGCCCCCCGCCGGGGCCCAGGGAGCGAGGAGGGACCCGCACCCACTCTCCTCTGGCCCCGGGGCCGCGTCCCTCCGCCGCTGGCCCGCAGCCCTGCCGCTCACCCGCCAGCTCGGGCACCTGCGACTCCGCCACCTCGAAGAGCAGCTCGTCGTGCATCTGGGCGAGCAGGCTGGGAGACACGGGCCGTCGGCCGAGGGCCTGCTGGCCCTGAAGCCCGCGGTGCCGCCCCAGGGCCTGCGCAGCGAGGGCCCGGACGCCTGGCTGCTGGCCGGGCTCCGGGCTCCGGGCTCAGGGCCGGGCGGCAGCGGCCAGGGCACCCCGACCACGCCGCCCACACAGGCTGGGGCTGCCCGTCTGCGTCAGGCCTGGCTGCGGCCGGGGCCTTGTGCCGCCGCCGGGGCCGGGCAGGGCGGGCACCTCGGGACAGTGCGTGGGCCTCTGCCCGACATAGCGCCCTTCACACGTCTGGAGGTGCCGCGCGGGGGCGGGGGCCGCGGGAACAGCCGCCGTCAGCTGCTCACACTTCGCCCCGCAGCCCTCCCCCCGCGAGCCGGGCGGGCAAGGGCCGGCCGAAGTGCTCCGCCCAGCCGCGTCGGGGCGAGCCCGTGGGGACCGGGGGAGAGCGGGGGCCAGGGGGCCCCGCCTGGGGCAGCCCCCCCGAGCCCCCGCAGGCTCCCAGCTCATCAGGAGAGGCCCTGCGGGCGTGTGGCCTCCCTGGCCCAGGCAGAGCAGGCTCTGCTCGCCGGCCCTGGACTCTGGCCTGGCCGCCGGCCTGGTTTCCCTGGGCTGTGGCCGACACCCCGCTCCGCGGCCCTCATCTCGGGGGGGTCCCGCCACCCCAGGCCAGCGAGGCTGCTCCCGCCCTGCAGGCTGCTCGCCCTGCCCTGGTCCAGCCTCAGCGTGAGAGCTGCGCCCCCAGGGGCTGGCCCGCACGGGGCGCCGCTGCCCACTGGGAGGACGGGGTGCCCCAGCGCCCTGCGCCCACGCGGCCTGCTCGGCCTGCACAGCTGCGTGCCGGCGCCGCCCTGCACCTCCCCGTCCCCTCCCGGACAGGCCTCTGCCGGCCCAGCACCGGGTGTGCTGCTGAGGGCGCCGAGAGGACCAAACGCAGTGAACCGAGCAGCACCGAGGAGCAGGGCGGCGGGATGGGCGTGAGGCGCCGCGGGGAGAGCGCGTCGCGCCCGAGTGTGGCGCGAAGAAGCCGAGAGGCTGCAGACCGGAGGGCGGCCCTCTGGCCCCCGAACCTGCTGGGGGCTGTGGTCCAGCAGGCGCCTGGTGCAGGGGCGGGAGGAGGAGCGGGCCCGCGGGGAGGTCCCGGGATGAGGGCAGCGGGGCGGCGCAGGCAGCCACGGGGACTCAGGCACTGCCGGGGCCTGAGGAAGCCCCTCTCGGGCCGCGTGTGAGCGCCGGCACCCTGAGGGGCGGGCGGCAGGCAGGGTGGAGTAGTGGGGAGCCCTGTTCCGTCTGAGGGGCTGGCCGCCCGGCCTGTGGCCCCCGAGGCCAGCTCGTGCTGAGGCCAGCAGGGCGGGCGCCTGCGGACGGGCCAGGGGCCCCGGGATGGGAGCCGTGGGCACAGGCCAGCTGCAGGCTCACTCAGGGGCGTGGGCCCAGACCCCCGGAGGGGGTGCGGGCGGCCGGACATGCTCACTGACCTGGCGGCCAGCGCGGGGGAGGCGGCCAGGGCGGCGGAGACGCGGACCATGGCCATCTTGCAGAGGTCGGCGGCCGAGCCTGCGGCACAGGAGGGTGTCAGGGGTGGGCCTAGGTGGGCCGTCCAGCAGGACTCGGGCAGTTTCCGCGCCAACCTGGGCCCAGGGCGTCCATCCGCACTACCCCCGTGCCTGTTCTCCAGACCGGGCAGGGGCCAAGCCTGGCGGGCGGCACCCTGTGTGCGGGGCCCCTGACCCCGTCATCCCCGCGTCCAAGTCCCCCCGGGGCCTGGGGCTGGACGCTTTGCCCGGCCTGCTCTCGGCACCGGCCCGGCTTCTCCCTGGAACCTGCGGGCCGTGCTGAACTCGGGCGGCCTGAGCCCCCGAGGGGCAGCTCCTGGCCAGGGCAGGGCTGTGACTGAGGTGGGCAGTGTGTGCCCCCCACTCTGGATGGCCTCCCGCCAAGGGCAATGACGCTGGGGGGACGCCCTGGGTTCGGGGTGCCTTGCCCCAGGCCTGTGCCGGCGGGTCTCGGCCGGGTCGGGGACGAGCTCAGGCCTGGCCCGGCGATGGTGGGGCCCCCCCAGCTGCCTCCAGGAGCGCGCCACACCGGCTGCCCACTGGCAGCGCCTGCCGGGCCAGGCGGCCAGTGTCCTGGTGACCGCGGCGGGCGGCGCCAGCCGGGGTGCCCGCCCGGGGGCGCGGGGCGGGGCGGGGCGGGCACCTTGTACCACGAAGTTCACTGCCTGCCGCTCGGCCTGTGCCCGGAGCCGCGGGTCTGGGGCCTGGATCTGGGGCAGGGGTCGCCTTCTGCCCATGATGGACACCGCGTAGCCTGGCCGGGAGAGAAGCAGGAGGAGAGCCAGGGAGCGACAGACGGCCCCGACGGGCCCACGGCCGGGACAGCCGCCGCCTCCCCACCCTCCCCCAGGGGAGGACGCGGGCGAGGGCGCTGCGGGTGAGGGGCAGCAGCGGCTCCGGCCCAGAGCCCGAGGGAAGCGAGCGCAGCCACGGCTCAGCTGGCGGCGGGGCTCTCCTCTGTCCGTGGGGGTTGTGCCTGCCGGGGCCGCCCTCACATCCAGGAGGGCGCACGGACTCCGGGCGCGTCCAGGAGAGCCGGCCGAGCGGAGGCCGGGCTCAGGGTGCCCCATCCCCGCCGGCCTGCCCCTGTTCTCAGCGGGTCTCCCTGGGCCTGCCCGTCCTCTTGGCTCGGCTGCTTGCCCAAGGCCTGGGGCCAGCACAGCCCACTCGTGCCCGCAGGGCCTTCTCCTGAAACCCTCTTCTGAAGGTCCCTTCCCGGGCCTCCCCGGGGTGCTGGGTCAGCTCAGCCTGTGGAGCTGCCGCAGCCGCTGCGGCCCAAGTGCGATCCCGGCCGGGGAGCTGCCCACAGGGCGCAGCAGACCCCTCCTGTCCCCCCGCTGCTCCCCTCAGCAGTGTGTCTCAGTGGATCTGCCTGTTCTGCTCCCCACTCTGTCTCTGGGGAGTCCTCTCACCCCCTCACCTCTGGCCTGCACTCCAGTTTGCGTGTATAAATAAATTAAATCTTTTTAAAAAAAAAGAAAAAAATAAAGGTTCCGTTGGCTCTAAACGAGGGATCAGCCTGGCTGCAGTTTTTGATATATTTGATAAGATCTATTTTTATCCCTAAAACCTGTGATTTTCTTGGGACTTCTTGTTCTAACCCTATGGTGTCGGGGCCGCGACGGTCTCCCCGAGGGGTGGGGGGTGACCGCCGTGACATCAGCGCCCCGACCCCACAGTTTGGTAATAGAACATGTTGTATTTGATACTCTGAGACTTGAGACCAAACTGTGGTGAAATTCCGTAAACCTGCCACATGCTTTTCAGCCTCTATTTTTGGTGTGTGATTTTCTCTCTTTCCACCCGCTGGTCACCGTTCTCCCCCCCGGCCCATTGCCGGCGCTGCTCAGCCACGCTGGCCTGGCCCGTCTGGGGGGCCTGCAGCCGGCTCACCCGTCTGGCGGCACCGGGCGACGGTGGCTTGGGCGAACTCCTTGATCTTCCTGTGCTTCTGCAAGAAACTCTCCACGACCCGGGCGGCTTCCTGAGCGGTGACTCCCAGGCAGGCGGCCAGCCGCTCCTTCCCTGTGGGGCGGACACAGCCAGCTCGGGCCCGAGCCTGCTGACGCCTGCAGGGGCCAGGCAGGCGCGACCCGGGAACTGTCTGTGGCTCCATGTGCTCGTCCCTCCGCGGGGCAGCTGCCCTCAGAGACGGAACGGCCAGGGGCGCTGGGCTCCTGAACTCCCACCCTGGGCGGTGCCCCGGCCATGCCCCAGCAGTCGGGCGGTGGCGCTGGGCCTGGGCGGTCATGAGCTGGGGTCACTGGGCAGTGAGGGCGCTGTCCAGCCCCAAGGCTGCCCAGCCCTCTCGGTGCCCAGCCCGCCCGTGTGCTCGGCTTCCGGGGGCAGGCCCCTCACACAGCGGCGGCCGGGGAGGGGCCGTCACCCTGGAAGCTGGCAGACTGCCCTCCCGCGAGCTGGGGACTCAGCCTACTGACCACGGCGTTTCCTCTCCAGAAAAAGCAGAGTGGGAGGCGCTTCGGACAGCGGAGGGGGGCGGGGGTGGCAGGGGGCGGAGGGGCCGGCCCGGAGCAGGCGGGAGGGGCCTCGGCCCGGGCTGCGGGGCCTGCGGGGGCAGGCGGCCTCGGAGCCCCTTGGGAGTGCCCCACCGGCGAGGGCGGCGGGACCCGGCCCTCCCGGCCCTGGAACACGTGTGGCCTCCTCCCCTCACCTGCTTTGCCGGTCGCAGCCTAGGCCCACCTGAGACCACCCGGAGGGGGCAGCCCCACAGGAGACCCCAGCCTGCCCCAGCACCCCCAGGGAGCCTCAGAGGGGGGCAGGGGGAGAGGCGTCCTCAGAGTCCTGAGCCAGCAGCCCCAGGATGCGGCGAGGCCCTGAGGTGCCCCCAGCGGACCGGCCCCCGGAGGCCGGCGTGGGCACGGAGCAGGCGGGCGAGTGGACCACCGGGGCTGGCCGGCTGGACGGCCTGGGGGGCACTACCTGCTCCGTATACGGCCGCGTACACCACCTTCTTGGTGCGCTCTCGGTCGGCGCGCGTCACAAGCCCCGTGGGGACGTCCTTCCTGTGGGGGACAGGTCACCGTGCGCACCCGCACCCTCAGGGGCCTGGGCAGGCTGCCAGCCACAGACTCGGGGGCCCCCGGAGCAGAGATCCTAGACGGAGGGGCCAGCGGGCGCGCCCGCCCCAGGCACCTGCCCCTCCGGGGCTGAAAGCCGAGTGTGAGGGCGGGGTGGGCCGCGCCCCCTCTCCTGCTGCTGGGCGCACTCACCGGGCATTCCGGGCAGAGGGCCCCGCGGGCTCGGGGGAGGGCAGCAAGGCGGAGGAGGACAGGTGCACCCCCGCCGCGACCGGCGCCCAGGACCAGGCGGGGCTGAGCCTCCGGAGCCGCCCAGAGAAGGGCCGTGGGGTGTGCCCCCAGCCCCCGAAGGGCCCCCACACTCCCGCAAGCCCGCAGCCCCACTCCTGGGACAGCTGCCGGGCCCTGCGCCCTGGCCCGTCCGCATGCTGCCGCCTCTGCCCTGGGCCCAGGCGGGGTAGCCGCTGAGCGGGGCTGTCCGGGGCCCTCAGGTGCAGGTGGGCGGAGGGGCCGTGGCCTCTGCCCCGGGCTCCGGACGCAGAGAGCCACGGTGCTGTCCGGTCTTTCGCGGGGCAGGCCCTGGCTGCCCGCGCCCTACTCACGGGGCCCAGAGGTTGCTCAGACCCCGGACATCCAGACATCGCCCTCCTCCTGCTCCCGAGCTGAGCTGCCCCGTCCACTTGGGAGCCTCACCCGAGACCCGCACTGTCCTCGGCGGCACCCAGATGAAGACCAAGTAGCCAGAACGCACCGGGGGTCAGGCCCCACCCACTTCCCCGGGGAGCCGGGCGACCTGGCAGCCGCAGAGACGCTGCTGGGAGAGTGGACACTGGCTCATGCCCCTCCCGGTCACCTGCACGCAGCAGGCGGGGCCTCAGCTGGGGCGAGGGGCCGGGCGGCCGCTGGGGTAGGGCTTCGGAGTGGGCAGGCCATCCTGCTGCCCGCTGTGCGGGGGTCGGAGGCGGCGGCACGGGCTCCCCGGACCTGTACCCTCCAGAGGGTCGAGAAAGAGGGATGGACACGGCCGGGTGCCACGCTGCCTCCACAGCCACGGGCCGTCTGGCCACGTGAGGGGCGGCAGAGTGACGCCCGGGCCTAAGAGGAGACGCCCTCGAGATGAGCAATGCTCCTTGGGCGACTTCGGGCGAGGGCAGCCAGAGCACGGGCTGGGGGCAGCGCCCAGGCCCGGCACCAGTGCGGCCGGAGGGAGGCCGCGGCCTGAAGCCATGTGAGCGCAGGATGGGGGCAGAGGCGCCGACTGACATTTCAACTCAAAAAGCAAGAACAGGGCCTCCCTGGTGGCGACGCGAGTTCGACGCCCAGCGGGGGAGATTCCCACATGGTGGGGCAGACCTCTCCTGACTCCCCGCTGCCCCCTCAGCAGTGTACTTCAGTCCATCTGCCTGTTCTGCTCCCCACTCTGCCTGTGGTGAATCCTCTCACCCCCCACACCTCTAGCCTATACCCCAGCTTACATGCATAAATAAATAAATTAAAAAAAAAAAAGAACAGCAAAGTCAAGCAAAGGCTACACAAGCAGGGAAGCCCAAGCCGGCAACAAGCTGGGCAGGAGTGGCCAGCAGAGAAGAGGGACAGCCCTGCTGACCGGCAGGTCCCACCGATAAACGACAATCACGCGAAACATAAAACGGGCCCCAGGGGACTTAATCGAAAGGGAGGAAAAGCAGATAGAAAAATCAGGCAACAGCCCTCCCTGTGGCCTGAGCTCGTCCCGGCCAGGGAGCTGACCGCGTGGCAAGGTCTGCTGCGCCCTGGGGGAAGCTCGCTGGCCAGGACTGCACCGAGGCCGCAGTGGCTGCCGACAGCTTCATGGCCCCGAGACTCAGCTCTGCGCCCCCAGGGAGGTCCCTGAAAGGCCATTTAGAAAAAGACAAGAGAGAAATGGACACATCTGTCCACAACCCAGGTGTGGGAAAGGCCATAGGGAAAGGCTTGCGCTCCGACCACGAGTCAAAATCCAGACGCGACGCAAGACCAGACGGACGACAAGAAAACGACAAACACCCGAAACGACACAGCACGTCTGCCAGGGCCCAGGACGCCATGAGCAAGTCCGAAGCAGAAGCGGCTGTGGCGGCGTCAGGGGGAGAGCACAGAGGCCGCTGAAGGCCGAGGGACTCAGGAGAAAACCCTGCAGCGGAGCGGAGGTGGCCGAGAACGGGCCGCAGGTGGCCGCCACCGAGGGCCTCCAGCCCCTTGGGAGCGCAGCGCCGTCTGGCCTGGGGCCCGCCACTGAGTGCTGAGGGCCGCGGGCCTTGTGGGCGCCGACTGTGGGCACGGCCCTGGCTGGCTGGTCCTGGGAGCACCTGAAGGTAGGCGATGCGGGCGCCCCGCGGCCGGGGAAGGGTGCCAAGTTCTCAGGGCTTTCTCGGTTTTTAAAAATTAACTTTATTGGAGTATAATTGGCACACGGTTTTCATGCTTTTAACTTGGCCGCCAGTTTCCGGCCGACCGTCCCAACGGGCTGACGCGTTTTTCGTGGAGCTCCTGACCCCCAACGCCAGGGCTTGTGCTTCTGCTCCCCAAACTGCATTCCCTCTGCCGGTGACCATGCGTCTCACTTCCTGGCCCTGCAGACCCGCCCCACGGGTGAAACGGAAGCTGTGACCACACGCCCCGGACACGCACCAGCTGGCCAAGGCGCGGCCCCTCGCTTCGCTGGAGGCTGGCTGACGTGCGGGGGGCTGACGTGGCGAGCGTTTCCGCGTGGACGACGTAGGGCGCCCGGGGCTGGGTCCTCTCTGGTGGCGCCGTCTGGTTGTGACGTCGAGGTGGTTCTGGCCTCGTAAAATGAGCCGGTAAGTGTTCATCTTCTTCCACTTTCCTAAAAGTGCCAGTAAGGAATGACGTCGCCTCTTCCTGAAACGTCTGATGACTTCACTGGTGAAGTCATGTAGCCCTGGAGAGGGTTTTTTTTTAATTGGAAATTTTTTTTTTAAAAATTAGAACTTTTTTAACTGATAAGAGGCTATTCAAATTGTCTGCTTCTTTTGTCAGTTTTGGTAGCTTGTATCTTTCAATACGTTTGAGTCCCCACATTGAGGGCCATGAAGGCGCTGGTCACGCCACGCCACCCCCAAGAGCGCAGAGCCCCCTTCCCCGCCCCGATATTGGGGACTTGCGGCTCCTTTTCCCTTCATCGGTCCCTTGGCAGTTTATCAAGCTCATGCATCTTTTCAAAACTCTTGCTTCCGGTCTTGTTTTCCTCTGTTTTGTTTTCTGTTACACTGATTTCCGCTTCTATCTTCCTTTTACTTAGGATTTAATGTGACCTTATTTTTCCAGCTTCTTAAGATTGAAAATTAGGAGCTTTGATAATTTATTTTAGACTTTCTTATTTTCTAATATAAGCACTTAATGTTCCCAAGCACGTCTGCGCCCATTATCTTTGCCATCAGTTTCATTAGCACTTAGCTCAAAATATTTTCTAACAACTCCGGTGACTTTATTTTTTGACCCACAGGTTAATCAGAAACATATTCTTTGTTTTCAAAATGTTTGAGGATTTTCCACAGTTTTTTTTTTTTTGTTCTTGATTCCAATTGATACTGCAATAGAGAGCAGGGTTACGATGCCGATTCTCACAGATTCACTGAGACTCTCACATGGGCCCAGCACTTCTCTATCTCCATGAGAGCTTCACGCGCCCTTAGCAAGACGAGCTCTCTGCAGCCGTGGGTGCGGCTCTTCGGGGCCTCCCTGCAAGTCTCGGCCTCCAAGCGCGGTGTGGGGCCGCGGCTCTGCTGGGCACTGAGTGCCCACATCCCCTTTCAATTTGATCAAGTTTGCGTCATGCTTTACTTGGAAGCTGAGTATCATCTCATTTGTTTCTCCAGTTTCCCATTCCCTGACTAAACACCAGGCCTGTAACTGGGCTGAGTCCAAAGTCCGGTAAACGTGGTGCCCCCTGGAGGGGTTTGCTGATGAGAATGAACAGCCCCAGGGAAAATGCTAAGTTTGCAGTTTGGGGTGGAGAGTCTGATGAGAAATAAAAGGGACTGAAGGGGAAGGGGAATTCAGTCGCCATGCTGTAGGAATGGAAGAGGCAGTCACCATGCTGAAGGACCAGAGGAAGCAGTTGCCATGATGGAGGAATAGAGGAAGCAGTGGCAGAAAATGTAGCCACGAAGATTGAGGGTTTGTAAATCAGACGCCCGAAGTTTTTGAGCCGCCGGGATGTAGAATTTCAGATTGAGCATTTTTGGAATCTTCATTGACTTTGGGACCAGCGACTTTGGAGGCTTTGCAAGGTGCCGAGCGACGGAAACTGCTCCCAGTTTTGTCTTTACTGCAGCCGAAAGAAGAAGGCAGAGTTCTGAAGCAGGCGCCTTCCTAAAATGCGCGAGTGCAGTCTGGCCGCTGTAGTTGCTGTTTGCAGTGTTGTTGGCCTGGTGCTGCGCTGGGCACCACGGCAGTTCCGGGAGCACCCCAGTTGTGTTCTGTTGCCCCTCACCCCCCCGTCCTGGAGCTCCAAGAGGAAGGCAGACCCCGCCTGCCGCCACACCTAAGCCGCCGGCGCGGGGCAGACCTTCAGCACAATGACACAGACAGAAAACACAGGCGACGCTACCAAAGGCAGAAGCAGCAAAGGGAACGTGCCACCTGCAGCCTGCAGAGCCCGGAGGACGCCCCCAGCAGGTCGCTGCGCGGCTCCCGGTGAAGGCAGGCCCAGCCTGTGCCTGCAGGGCCCGCCCAAGCCGTGCAGGCGGTCCCGGTTCACGTGCGGCCTCTGGAACTGCAAGTTTCCAAGACATTTTTGGAAATGTCACCGTCTCGGAATATAACACTGACTTGCCTTTCGCCTTTTGTCTCAGCCAAGGAGGGGCTCGCAGGCAACAGCTGTTTGAGCGCGTCTGCTCCGTGCTTCTTCCCCAGGTGCTCCTAGCCCTCCGCTCGGAGCAGAGAGGCCACTGCCACAGAAGCCGACCCAGCAGCGTAAGTCAGCGGGGGTCCCTGTCGCCGGCGGGAGCTAGAAGGAACCATCACCGAACACCGGGCGCTGGTCATCCCCGAGGTTCTCGGATGGCGCGCCGGCAGGACGGGGTGGCGGCCAGCGCTGGCCTCTGACTGGCTGGCTCCCGGGGAACCCAGGGTCTGCTGCCGCACCCTCCAAGCCAGTCTCCAGTCAGCCAAGCACCCCCGCGTGGGCTTGTTCTGGCGTCTGTTCTCTCCCACCGGCCTGTGTGTCGGGCGCTGCCAAGGGCACCTGCTCTCCTCGCCTCGCATTCAACCTCAGCAGCAGGCAGGGCCTCCCACTGCAGTCCCGTCAGCGGCTCGGCTCTTCCTGTGAACTCTGGACTCAGCTAGTCTTCTAGGGCTGTGAGGACCTTCTAAGGTCTGCGTAGGGGCTGCGTCCGCCAGCTCGACCTCTCCCTCTGCCGGGCTCCGATTCCTCTCACCGGCATGCTGCAGGCTCACGCACCCCCCATGCACATTTTGTAAGGGAGGCCTTGGGGTCCCGCTATCTTTGGAACGACTCTAAATGGTATTACGTTTTAGCTTCTGTGTATGCAAGTTCAGCCGCTTTAGAGAAAAGGATTTGATTTCACTGTGTTGATAATGCGTCTGGAAACCTTCTAAGCTCACTTATTTGTCTTTCTTCTATTTCTCTGGGGCATTTGACAGAGAAGTCGTCATCTGCAAACAGACGCTTCATTTCTTCCTTTCTGATCTGTAGTCTGTTTACTTCTTCTTGCCTTATTTAGTGGCTAGAACGTCAATATTCAATATTCATAAGTGGTTCCTGACTTAGGGGAAGGGCTTTCAGGCTTTCAGCATTAAAACTGCTGCCAGCAGTGGGGTTTCCTGGGAGATGTTCCTCGTCAAGTTCAAGCTGCTCCTCTTTGATTTTCTGAGAAGTTTTATCCTGAATGGGCGTTGGGTTTTGTCGAAAGTCTTGTCTGGTATCGACTGCTAACTGACAGACTCATATACACTTTTTATTCTTTAACTTGATCACATGGCAGATTACATTGATTTTTTAACATTTAATCAGAATTGCATGGCTGGAATAAACCCCACTTGGATACGGTGTATGACTATTCCACAATATTACTGGACTTGGTTTGCTACTATCTTGTTGATGGTGTCCAGGCTTGTGGGTCACACTGGCCTGTAGCGGGTTTTTCTGTTTATTTATTTTCTATGCTCTTTGTCTAGCTTTGGCATCATGGCTATTCTGTCTTCACAGAACGAACTGGAAACTGTTCCCCCCTATTCCTTGTTCCGGGTGAGGGCACCAGCAAGCTATATGGATTCACCTCTGCATCTCTGGGAAAAAACGCCAGCACCGCATGCAGGCCCGGCCAGCTCCTCACCGGGGTCAGGAGTCACCGGTCAGCACGTAACCGGCCACTCAAGCAGCCTGCATCAGGGGCCTGGCGTTTTGCAGTTTTCGAGCACCTGGTTCATCTCGTCCAAGTTGTTGAGCTGCTGAGCGTGATTCCGCTCAGTGCTCCCTTGCTGCCGCTTGGAGCCTGCGGCACTGTCTGACACCCTCATGTGGGTCTTCTAGAATTTAGCCATTTTACTGGTTTTTCAAAGAATCATTTTTTGCTTTATTTCCTCTGTTTTTCTGCTTTTAGTGTCATTGATTCTTGATCTTTATTCTTTCCCTCCTCGTGCTTGCCTGCCTTGTCCTATTTTACTTTTCTCTTCGAGCTCTCAGAGCAGGGCGGCCCTCTGCACCCTGTTGCAGGCCGCGCCCCCGCCCCTGTGGCCCAGCCCCGGCCACTCCCTGTGCCTGGCCCCAGACATGCACGTTTCGCCGAGACACTCGGCAGCAACGGCCAGAGGAGCTGCGCCCGCCGAGCCGAGGACGTGCCGCCGCCCACCACCCACAGCCCTGCAGGAGTCCTCACAGGCGAGTCCCTCGCAGGCTGTGGGGAGAGCGGGGCCCTGGGATGGGATGGGGGACGTTGGCCGCTGTCCCGCCGCAGCACCGGGCGCCTCCGCGTGAGGGCAGCCTGCCACGGCCCCAGCGCCGCAGGGGTGTGGGCTCTTCGAGGCTGGCACGTCCCGTGTCTACGTGTCCTTACCGGAGGCAAGACAGAGAGAGCGTGTTGGGGGTGCTCAGGGGCCTGGGGAGCAGAGGCCCCGCTGCCCCAGCCCAGGGCGCAGGGAGAGACGAGACAGGAGCAGCGGGGAGCACAGGGAGGCGCCTCGCCGGGGCTGCAGCTCAGACCACAGTGGGGTGCGCCACGCTAACGGGCGGCTGGAGCAGAAGCCAGACCGTGCAGACAGACAGGCGTGAGTGTGGGAGCGAGGCCTGGAGGAGCCACTTGGGAAAACAGACTCGCTCGGGAAGTCGAACACGGTGACCGCTGAGCTGAATGTCTTAAAACGTTAATGACTCAAATTCAGGCTCCATTATCACCCTTTCCAAAAGGTCAAGCGTGGAATCACTACTCCTCAGCAACAGCCCAGACACGGCCCAAGAAACGACGTGTCGGGCCAGGCCCGCGCCGCGCCTCTGCCACAGCAGCCAAGGCAGGGTCCCCTGCGTCCGTCAACTGGGGGCGCTGGCCGGGGAAGCAGCAGGGCCTGGGGGCACCTGGCGGCCGCGCACAACCAACACAGACCCCTCCGAGGCCCGAGCTGGGCCGGCAGGGTCTGTACTGCTCCGGGGCCTTGGGACCAACGGACCCCGAAGACAGGCACCACGCTGGGCAGGAGGAGTGCCATTCCTCACATGAGAGCAGCAGGCATGGGCCAGTGACCGGCAGGCGGGGGCGGGGCGGGGCGGGCCTGCCTCCCTCGACAGTAACCGGGACTCCAGGCCAAGCATGGGCGCGGAGCGGAGCCGCTGTCTTCCGCAGCGAGGACGGGGCCAGACGGCTGATTGGGGTCAACAGCGGACGTCAGCGACGAAGGTGCGGTGCGAGGGGAACCTGGGCGCCCGAGGGGCCAAGCCTGTGTGCTGCCCCGCCCCACGACCGCAGTCCTGGGGGTGTCAAACGGCCTGAGGCTGCACCCACAGCGCCTGCCCTGGCAGGGCTGGGGCTCGTCTCCCGACCCGGCGCCGCAGACAGGCGCAGCCCCAGGAGGCAGAAGAGCCGGCTGAGAAACTGCTCGGAGAGCGCGGGCCTGACGGGCGGGCGAGCCGCCACCCCGCGCCCGTGCCATCTCTGTGGGGCCCCAAAGCCGCCTGGGCTCCGCCAGGGCACCCAGCAGGCGGGGCGGGCTGCCCGTGCCGTCTCTCGGCGTCTGTCGTGTTCCCTGGCGAGACTCCCTCTGCGCAGAGCTGTCAGCCCTTATGCGGGAGACACGACGCCGGCCAGCGCGCCGCCTCGCAAAGCACTGGGGCTGAGAAGACTGTCATCTCTTTCTCATGAAAGTGGCCCTGGGGTGACAGGGGACTTTTACCGTCCGCGAGGGCTCGGGTGTCTCACCAGTGAGAGGCCAGGCTAGAAAACACGTCCTCTCGCTCCGGTTCCTGGAATAGCTTCAGAAGCTCCGGGTCCTCAGAGAAGTGTGCGAGAATGCGCAACTCGATCTGCGCGAAGTCTGTGGACAGCGCCGCGGCAGCTCAGGGCCCGGCCAACCCGCCCCGCGGCGGCCACAGGGCCCCTCGCATCCGCAGTCGGGGGGCCGCCCGCTCCCGAGGGGGCCGTACACGCTACGTCAGGATGTAAAGATGGCCCGTGAATGCCTCCGAATTAATTACCCAGATTCTAAACACCGGGCAGAGTGGACGCAGAGCGACAGGGCTTCGTACCTGCGGCCAAGAAGCTGCGGCCTCTGGGCGAGACGAACGCGGCCCTGGGGGAGACGGTGAGGCTGCCGCCCTCGCCTAGATGGACGTTTTGGGGTGCTTGGTGAGCGGGGTGAGCGGACCCCATCTCCCGCATACAAAGTTATTTAACATCGTGTAAAGTCAGGGTCCAGATTCCTGAATTTTCCGAATGTTTTTACTGATGTAATCTAAAACATCATGCCACCAGCGAAAGCAAACCAGACTTTTCGTTGCTGTTTCCTTCCTGTCTAGAACCCGTAGAGGTGAGACGCGGAGCGCGGGAGCATCCCAGAGGCTCTTGCGCCTCGGTGGGGAGAGCGGCTGTGGGGAGCGTGGGCTCCACGGTCTCCCCACAGCTGCTTCTGCAGGGCAGGGCGACGGGGACCCCACTTCTGCTCCCTGACGCCAGCTCGGCACGCGTGAGGGCGGGGTGCTGTGGGCGGGCGGGAGGGCCTGCTCTGCGCGGGCCTGGCCCGTCTTCTCAGAGCAGGTCAGCAGGCCCGGGGCTCACGCCACCCTCCCAGCCGAGCGGCTGCTTTCAGGAAGCCAGTTCTGGGGCGTCTGCTGCTCTCATGGGGCGTGGGAGCGGGCGGTGGGCAGGGGCGGCTGTCCTTGAACAATCGTCTCCTCACCTCTGTCAGCCGTGAGCTGCTAACGGGAGGCCCCGCGCCGCCTGCTGTGCCCCCCACCCCCGTCTCTGCCCCGGCCACACCAACGCGGGGCTTCAGGGAGGAGACGCAGCTCGCTTTAGAGAAAAGCGATCACACATCCTTGCAGGTTTTTGAAAAACGGGGCCCGAGACTTCAGCAAAGCAGGAAGAAAGGCGTCACCTTTACCAGCGTGAGGTCTGGCGATCTGAATCGGGTGCTTGGAGATTCCCTGGATGTTCTGTCAAAGACAACGGGCAACGGCTTCAGGCGAAACACCTGCCGTACGACCGGCACGTCTCCGTCAGCATTAACGGCTGCCCCACGCCAGCGGGCCGCCCACGGGCATTTGGCGCTGACCACGGCCAGCCGCCTCCGAGACGGGCCGCACCAGGCGCCCTCTCTGACCCCACCCACGGCGCTCCCGGGGGACAGAGCCCACCTGGCCACTGTCCGTCCCGTGGACCGGCCCCCCGAGACCCCTGCGGGATGCGCTGCCCAGAGCGTGCCCTCGGAGCGGTGCCTCTCACGATGTGTTTCGAGGGGCGTTCCGGGCCTGCCTGCCCAACCTGCCGCGACTCCGGGCGCGGGCCCCGCTCTGCCAGGCCTGCAGCCTGCGCCTCGCCGCCGGCGCGTTCCTGGTCCCAGAGGGGCCCTGCGAGCACCCGCCCAGTCCGCAGACAGCCTGCTGGCGGCGGCCCCCGCGGTCCTGACCCGAGGCTCTGCCCGGCGCAGGGCGAGCGGCTCGCCGAGGTGCAGGGCTGCGGTGGCCAGCGGGCAGGGCCCTGCGCCTGGAGCTGGGTGCTTGGTTTCCTGCAGACCAGGTTCGCAGGACACTTAAAAACTCGACCAAACAGTCATACCCCAGGCTCAGAAAAGAGAGAGGAGGAGGGGCGTGGGCCTCTCTGCTAGACGACCAGCGCTGAAGCCTAAGGGGGCCGGGCGACTGCAGGCTGGGGCTCGGCGGAGAGCGCAGGCACGAGCCACGGCCTCCGGCGCAGGGCGACTGGGAGACGAGACCTCTCCCTGCGGCCCCGCAGACTCTAGAGCCGAGACTGGAGATCACGAGAATGGGCGGGATGAGCCTGAGGCTGTGCCCCCCCACCGCTGGCCCAGCACCGGCCGCTGGTCTCCACACACAGCCTGGTCACGCCTGGGTCTAGAAACCCTTCCACAGATAAGATGATTTATCATAAAATGGCAAAATAGTAATTTGACTCCAGCTGAGATGGGAAAAAAGCTGATGCGAACATGCTAAGAAAACACTGCACCCGCAGTCAGAAAAGTAATGAACTCTAAGGGGTGCAAAGACCCACCACAAGGCAGAGCAAGGCCCCGCTCCGGAAAAGGGACGCCAGGCCTGGTCTCCCCGACACGCCTCAGAACCCCGCTGAGAGGGCTGCGCGTGGGGTCGCGGCAGCCGTGGCTGCTCAGGGCGCGGGTTTGTGCCCCCCGACGCCGCCAGAGGCCGCCCCGCCCCAAGCCCCCCACTCTCTCTCCACGGCCTGTGCCCCCTGCCCGGCTCCCCACCCCATCCTTCCCCCTGGCAGCCTCAACATTTAAAAAAATGTAACATTTAAAAAGAAAGTCAAAGCCTAAGCCAGAAGCACACAGCTGAGGCCACCGCAGACTCACTGAAAGCCGGTGTGAGAAGTCAGGTATTCTGCGTCCCTTGCCCTTGCCAGTCGCTGAGCCCGTGTCCCCAGCGGCCCCGCAGTGACACCAGGACACACGACAAAACTCGCTTTGTTGACGTGGAAACACTAGAAGGCCGAGCCGGCCGGGGAGGCGTGAGCTGGAGAAGGGCAGGGGCGGCCTTGGGGAAAGCGGCTGCTCTAGGAGGGCCCAGAACAAGGACTGACCCGAGCTCTGAGGCGCCCGAATCCCGGCACACGGAGCCCGCGTGCCTGGTGAGCAGCGTGACGCCGCGGTAGGGCGCGGGTGCGCTGTCGGACGGGCGACCTGGCGGCCCAGTCCCCGGGAGAGGACGCGATGGGTCGCAAATCCAGTTTTGGCTCAGAACACGCGCTACCAGCCACATCCCAGGCCAGGCCTGAAGACACCTGGCAGCGCAGGCAGCGGCGCGTGGTCTCACGGAACCACAGGAGCAAACAGAAGCGGGAGGGCGTCAGACTGAGGCGTGAGCAGCTGACTGCCGGCTGCCTGACCGCTCGGGGTTAGAACACAGGGAACACTGGGGTTTTAACGGATTCAGAGTTCTCAGATGGGCACTCCTACTTCAGATATGTACGGGGAGAGGCAGTTGCTCCCACCCGAAAATGAGGGAAGGGCAGGTACCTGAAAACCGTCACTCTGCTTGAGCCCAGCAGAGCCAAGCACCCGGCAGAGAGCTGGTAAGCGCAAGGGCCTCCCTGGAGGCACAGGGGCTAAGTCTCAGCACTACTCCGCGCGGCAGACCCCTCCTGCCTCCCCGCTGCCCCTCAGCCGTGGGCTTCAGTGGATCTGCCTGTTCTGCTCCCCAGTCTGTCTCTGGGGAGTCCTCGCACACACACCCCAACACAGCTCTGGCCTTCACCCCGGTTCTTGTATGCATAAATAATAAATCAATCTTTAGAAAACAAAACAAAACAGGAGCTGGTACGAATGGGAGGAAACTACCCGAGGCTGGGGAAAGTCACCCAAACGGGTGAGAAAACAGCGCACCGCACCCATGCAGGGCCACAAAGCGCTCCTGCTCCCACCAGCCACTCTCGGAAACCATAACCCCTAAGACATTAGTTGGCACACTCCAGAACCTTAGATCCACTTCTCCGGACCTGCCTAACAAGTAATGAAAGCTTGGCCAGAAAGGAAAAAAACTATTTCCAACTAACTTAACACATCCCAGAACAAAGCCCGGGAATATTTACAGAAACGAAAAATATCCATTATCCAACAACGAGAACCGACAACGCGTACTATCCAGACAAAGATTGCCAGGCACACAAAGAAGCGAGAAAATGGAATTATAATGAGAACAATCGTGTACTGATGGATATGAGGTGTTGAAATCAGCAGAAAAGACCATTAAAGCAGTTATTGTAACTATACCAATATGTTGAAAAATTTAAGTAGAGACATTGATGTCATAAAAAAGATGTAACTTGAGAGCCCAGAAATGAGAACTATTAAGTTTAAACTATTAAGCTCACGCTATTAAAATATTACCCTTAATAGAAAAATATACTCAATGGGATCAACAACGGATTTGACATGACTAAAGAAAAGATCAGTGATTGATAGGACATGGTAATAGAAACTATTCAAATTGAAACAAAAAAAAATCAAAGAAAAGAAAGTTTCAGTGAGCTGTGTGACAATTTCAATTGACTTAATATTTGTAATTATGAGTGGAGTAAACAAAGGAGAAATAAGAACTTAAAATGTGAACAAATAATCACTGACAATTTTGTTTAGTTTGACAAAGACTATAAACTCATGCACCAAGAAACGCAACGAACCCCAAGTACAGAAAGATGAAACAATGACATCAAGACATATCATAAGCACAAAAACACTAATCCGAAAGGATACATGCACCCGCATGTTTATTGCAGCACTGTTTACAACAGCTAAGGTATGGAACAATCCAAATGCCCAAAAGTAGATGACTGGATCAAGAAGATGTGGTCCATATACACAATGGAGTACTATTCAGCATTCT
>PVIJ01001384.1:167643-203169 GCA_004024925.1 Scalopus aquaticus
AAGAGAAAAATATCGAATGGTTTCACTTATAACAGGAATATAGGGGAGCCAAATAAGAAAGCGACATTCAGCAGGGAAGGAGGGGAGGGGGAGGGCTCAAGAGGGGGGAGGAGGGGAGCACGGAGGACTATGGTGATGGCTCCACGGGTGAACAGGTGGTGGGTAACTTATGGGGAATACATAATAATGTAAAAGATACAAATAACAAAAATAAATATCTGTTATATTAAAAAAAAAGACATATCATAAGCAAACTTTTCAAAACTAGTAAGAAAAAAAATACCCAGGAAAAAGATTCATTATCTACAGGAAAACAGACAATAAAAAGAGTAGATTTCTTACCAGAAATAACAAGAAATCAAAGCGAGCAATGCAACATTTTCAAAGTACTGAAAGAAAAATGCTCAGGCAGCACTTTTATACCTCACAAAAATACTTAGCAGAGAGAATTCGACAGCAGGTCCGCACTGTAAGAAATAATAATGGGCATACTCTAGGTAGAAGGAAATGACAGCCAAGAGAAATCAGCACACACACAGGGGAGAAAGAGCACTGCAGGAAAAAAAAGGGCGCACATGGACAAGCATTTAAGGTTTACCTCATGACTTAAATCTACTGAAAAGATGGTGTACTGGGCACAAGTGCCCGTCTCACCTCCTACGGCAAGAGTCACGCGCTCCACAGCCAGTCTCCGAGGAGTGCAGACCACCCGAAACTGGGAAATGCACTAATGCACACGACGACGGGCACGGCTGCAGACTGACCCTGCGACGGGCCCGGGCCCGGGCTGCCCGACCTCCAGGACTGCGTGGAGGGAGCCCTGGATCGCCCGCAGCGGGAGCGGGATGTGCCACTCCACATGTTGTAAGCACAACAGAAGCGTAGCTACCTACATCTGGGAAAACCTCCAGAAAGTTCTTCCTGTGGGAGTTCTTTGTAAATAAAGTATTTAAAACTGACAACAGTAGTATAGTCTACAAAGGAGAAAAGCTGCCAGGGGCTAAAACTATAGAAGGACTTAATTTCCTTTCAAATTTGAAAAACATCTTTACCCCCCTGGACGACTCAGAGGCCTTCCCATAACGGTGCGCTTTCCTGCGACGCTCCGGGTAGCCTGCCGTACTGAGACGGCTGTGAGTCAGCCCTATTTTAAACTCAAATCTGTCTTAAGATAAAAAAAAAGTCATGTGCTATTTAAACAAACATAATACAATGCACTGTGGGCTTTGTAACGCGTCTATAAAGGAAAACACACGCACACATAGCTGCACGGAGGCCAGGAGAGGAGACCCAGACTAGGCTGCCGTGAGGCTCTTAAACACGCGGGAGGATGTGACGCTGCAGAAGAGAATCTGCGATCGCCAAAGGCACAGGGCAACTGTTTCACATATTCAGCCTCACTCGCCTTTTACAGGAACGGAGATTTAAGAGTCAAGTCAGGATGCAGAACCAGAGGAAGCCTGTCTGCTCAGAACGCAGGGACCCCCACACTTCACACACAGCGTTTGGTGGGAAGGTAAAATAAATTTCCCCTGGAGGATAATGCAGCAAAACCTTCAAACTACACGTACATACTGTGGCTCGGAAATTCCATCCCGAGAACTTTTGCTACGGCGTCATCCAAAAGACACAGCCAAGCTACAGCTGCAAAATGCTCAAGGCTTCTCCATAAAGCTGGGCGGGAGAAGCGTCTGAAGGATGGAGAGGGCGCGGGGCTCCCAGGGAGGGCTAAACGCACACACGTTATTTCCATCTCCTCTTTCTGAAAACAACTGAATTCAGCAAAAACAAACAAGCACTTCTGGAAATGTGTCTGCCAACCAGACGTGAGCGGTTTCTAGACGAGACCAGAGCGCACCTCTCTGGGCGGCCACCAGGCGCCAGGGGCGAGGGGGGAGGAGGGCGGCCGTGGTCCTGCGGGGGTGCGGAGGCGGGAGGCCACAAGGGCAGAAAATCCCGTCGGAGAAAGGCCCAAGAATTCCAGCATCGGACAGGACACCCAGCCCAAAGGACCTTGTCTGCCACGCCAAGCGGCCCTGCTCCACCAGGCTGTGGCCGCCAGGGCGAGTCTCTGTAAGAGGCTGAGAGTGCCTCCCGCCGTGAGCCTCCCGCCCCCAAACAGCGCGCCCCCAAACAGCTGCTCAGCTGCTAGGGCTGGCCACAGTCCAGCAAGAGCAGGAGGGACTGCTGGCCCGACTGGGACCAGCCCAGGGGGTGTGCAGGCCTCTCTGGGCAAGCCTGGACGCTCCACCCAGGGACAGAGGCTGGTGCGAACGGGGCGCTGACTCACTGGGTGCTTGGCCGAGAGCCTCCCGGTCACAGTTCCGGTCTGACTCCAGGTGGGGGAGACGGAGCCCTTCGTCAGGGAGAGAACGAGCGTCAGCGGCGGCAGCGTGAGGGCCTCTCTCTCCTCGGCCGCCAACGCCCAACCCTGAAATGTCCTTGGGGCCGAAACCCCCCGCTCAGAACCCCACTTGGGCCTCTGTGCACGAGCGCCCCGGGCACGGCGTGGGCGTGTGGGGCGCTGTGGGGTGGGGGCTCGGCCCCGGGCCTCTAGAGGGCAGCGGGACGGAGGCTCCGCACGGACCACGGCTGCGGGCAGGGCTGGCTGCCCGAGACCTGGGCGGCGATGGCCTCGGGCCGGCCCGGAGCTGCAGGCGCCCCGCCCGACGGGCTCTCGCAGAGGCCAGCTGTCTGGCTGCGCGAGCCGCGCCGGCCCGGCTCCCCGGGGCCCAGGCACCTTGTCTACGCACGCCAACAGCCCGTCCACAAAGGCCGACTTCATCTTGTGGACCTGCGGAGACAGAATGCCCCTTCCCTCGGTGAAGTGTCTGCGCGGCAGCCGGGCCGGCGAGAGTCAGAGGTCGGGCGCGTGCGGACTCCAGGAGGCCCCGGAGCGGCCGTGTGTGGCGCCCAGGCCGGGGAACGCCGAGCACAGGCAGGAAGCCCTCCGGCCCTGCAACACCTTCCTCATGGGAAGTGGCAGCGGCAGGAGTGCTCCCGTTCAGCCGAGTCCGTTCTGGTCCTTTCCGCCCTTTCGCGCCTCAAGAGGAGGGTCGGCGGGGGCAGGGTCGGCAAGACCAGACGGCATCGAGGCCCGCTCCGTGGCAGGTCTGCGGGCAGAGCAGCCGACGGCAGGGCACGCGCGGCCAGCCAGAGCTGGGGCGGCCGTGGAGCGGCACCCCGGGCCCAGGTCGGACGAGAGCAGGGCCGGGCGCAGGGGGCAGCGCCAGGCCAGGGCTGCCCCGCGGCTGCGGACTCTGCCCCAGAGGCCGGCTCCCCTTCCGTGGGGCCTCGCTTCCGGGAGCGGACGTACCTGCCTGTATTCCAGAAGTATCCCGGGCAGCGGGTGGAGGTCTCGCAGAGCGCGCAGCTGCGGCAGAGAGCACACTGTGATCCCTTCGCTCAAGCCGCACGTCCCAGACACGGACGATCCCCCAGCGAGTGGGGGTCCATGGTGAGCACGGCGCCCAGTGCAGACGCCAGCCCCTCCGGCCGCGCCACCGCATGGGCGCCCGAGGCCACGGCACACCGGCCGGGACACGAGTCCTCCTGAGGGTGTCCACGAGGCCAGACCCAGGGAGCGCGAAACAGCACCAGGGGGTGGCTGACGGGAAGGCCAGAGAGGGACGCGCAGGGCCGGCGCTGCTGTCAGACCAAAATGGGCACCGCGGGCCCCAAGGCCCCGCCCCCAGGGCAGCCGCCCGTTGCCAAGGCCCCTCGCCCGCTGGCGGACCTGACTCAGCGGGCACAGGACAGACGCCTGAGCCCCCGAGGGCTGTTCCCACCACAGGGTTGTTACACGGGCGCTGCGGGCCTCCTGCTGGTAACGTGCCCCTGGCCCCGTGCAGGGGCTGCGCTCCCGGCCACCGCAGCAGAGCGCCGGGCTGTCCTCAAGCGCCTGGCCCCGGGGCTTCAGCTGCCCCCGGGAAAGCGAAGGCGCCCGCTCGGGGCTGCCACCCCCAGGGGCCGCGGACAGGGACGGCTTGCGGCTCAGGGATGCCCGTGGTGCCCCAGCGGGTTTGCATGTCCGCCCGGCCAGGAGGCCGCCCGCTGCGTCCCTGCGCGTCTCCCTGGCCGTGAACCGCCTGCGTTCCCCGCTCGCTGGTTCGTGAGCGCCTCTTTCTTCTGGAGTTTAGGATTCGTCTTCCTAGACAAGGCTTTCGAAAGGCCTGGAAATGTCTCCCCCCCGAGTGCCTGTCCGCCCGGCCGATGGGACCTCCTCGTAAGCGGAGATTCTTGGCTTTACTGACGCCAACGTCACCGTCCTTCCTCTATGGTTGACGAACTCACACCCCACTTCAGAAGCGGACCCGCCAAGCCCCTGAGGAACCCGAGGCAGCAGCGCAGCAGGAGCAGGGGCCGGGTGGAGGGGCAGGGAAGCTGGGAAGGGCAGGCCGGAGCCCGGCCTGGGGGGCGCGCTGGCAGCGGGGGCTTCACCCCAAGTGTCACAGATGCCACCGCAGCAGAGGCCAGGGCGGGGCACAGCCTGGCGGTGCTGCTGAGGGCCCGCAGCCTGGCTGTGGCCGCACGGCTGGGCGGGAGCAGGCCCGAGGACCCCTGGGCGGGCACAGAAGCCCCAGTGGGGAGCGCCGAGGGCAGAGAAGGCAAAGACAAGCGGGTGAAACAGGACGCACCTCCCAGGCCGACCCCAAGAGACGCGCTGCGGGGTGAGGGCGGAGACAAAGATGGCGCCTCTCGTACTTCAGGTATTAGCAGCTCACATTTCAGGCACCATCCTGATGCTGCCTCTCTGATCCCCACACAAACACGCGCACGCGCACGCACACGCACGCCTGTCTCAGAGCCCAGCAGGGGCCCCGCCCGCAGGTCAGGCCCAGGGGCAGGGGGCGGCCTGCAGCTGACCGGGGCCCCAGGAGGACCGGCTCCCTGCGGGCTGGGTGGGGACAGGCCCTGAGGAAGGGGCTCTGCGAGGGCTGCCCGAGAGCCGGGGAGGCGACAGACACGGGGAGGGTGTGGTGGCGCCTCTGCCCTGTCCCACGTCCACACTGGACAGGACGTGCTCGCTGTGGCCGCTGCACGGCTGTCCCCCGGGGCGCCCGTCCTCACCGGGGCCCGCGCCCTCAGCCCTGCCACCCCATCTTCTGGAAAGCGCCCTCCTCTCAAGAGGGCAGCTCAGCTCGCTAGTCTGGGGAGGCGAGAAGGCCAACACTTCCCCTCGAAGGGGCGCAAAACAGAGGCGTGATTGGACTGCAAGAACCCCAGGAAATCGAGGACATCGAGGCACACGCTTCTGGAAGCCGTGCTCTGCCTCCTTCCTGGCGTCTGCCGGAGGAAGCCCTCAGGCTGAGACCTCGCGCAGGGGCCTCACCTCGGCAGGGCCGGGCAGGGCGCGGGCTTACCACGGCTTCTGAAGTGCCCGGGTAGGGCTGCGGCTCCGCTCTGGGGAGAGTCCCCCTGGGACACAGCAGGTGCAGCCTCAGCTTGCCGAAGAGGATCTTCGCCAAAGGCAGTTCCGTGAGGAGAGGCCCGCGTTTCAGAGAAACGAATGTTACGATAACAGAGTAAGAGCCGCTGGCCAGGGAGACGCCCAGCTAGCGCTAGCGGGTGCTCACGTTCTCAGCTCGCGCGCTCGCCTGGATTTCAAGATGCCAGGTAATGCCTCTTGGTGCGAAAGACCACGGATAACTCACACGGGTTTCAGGTGAGCAGCATGAAACAGTATTCATGAATTCCAAATACGTCTCCCTTTGACCCCTGAATAAGTGTATTTTATGAGCGAGCCAAAACGCAGACTTACCTCTCGAAGCTGATTACTGCTTGTTAGGAGAAACTTCTCTCCTGCCACCAAATGGGCTTCTTGCTCCAGTTCCGTGAGACGAGACTGTGAACGTGAAAAACACGACGGCCCTCGTTAGTGAGCTCATGATGACAGATGATTTAATTTGCTCATCAAACAATTCCAACAAAAGCTCTGGTGAAGGGGAAAAATCCCTAATTTGTCAAAATGGACATTTAAAATACGCATTTTGACTCACGCTGGAACATGCAGACTCACACGCCACTCTTTCCCAAACTTAAGGAAGGAAGCTGGAAGGGCAGAAACAGCAAACAACAGGCTGCAGTGCAGGGGAGACTGGTGGGCTCTCGGCCACGCCGTATTGGACGAGGGACGGACCCTCACACCACACACTTCCGTGTGCCCTGAGAGCCCCCAGGCAGCAGGACCAGGCTGCGTGGTGGCCTCGGGGACAAGGCGGGGCTGTTCCTCGGACAGAGGAGGCCGCGAAGGAAAGCTGGCGCCGGCGCCCTCGATCACCAGGCCGGGCCACAGCACGGTGAGAGCCGCAGCTCCAAGGCCAGCCGGCCCGGCGCTGAGCAGAGTGTGGCTGGCCCCTGGTGCCTCGCCCTCTGGTCAAAAGAAAGGCAGGAGGCTAAGGAGAGTCGGCAGGTCTGAGTGAGCCAGCTCAGTGAGACGTCGCTTTCTGCTCTTCGTCAGACAGGGAGAGTCTTGGGCTGAAGTTCTGGAAGACGCTTATAAATGGGGCCCAGAGGAACTCGGAGAGGGACAAGTGTAAGGCAGAAAGGCGTATCGAGGCGGAGAACGAGCCCAGAAACCGGCGTCTCCGTCCCAGCACGCCGAGGCCCTGGGTCCCAACAGGCGACGGTGCAAAGGCGGGGGTGGGGGCCGAAGCGGAAACGGACGGAGCGTGGAGCCTTCCAGGAAGGCCGTTCCGCAGGAAACAAAAGGTCCAGGGGCAATTATTTGCTCTCCAAGGATCTGAGGGGGAACACGGCGAACAGCACAGTGAACTCACACGCTGGCGCGGCCCTCGTGTGCAAGCACTGGGCGAGATGGGCAAGGACAGAAGCAAAAGACAGCTTCAAACAGAACAGCAGGACAGAAGCGTCTCGCCAGCGCAGAAACAGGCGAGGACCACAAAGCGGCAGGGCCGGGGAGGCCCTGTGCCGAGAAGGGACTGAAGCACCCCGGGAGACACAGACTGGCCCGGCTACTCTGAGAACAGGCCGCCCGCACCTGTCCTGTCTGCAGCCAGGGATTCGGCCGGCCCAGCGGTGCCCTGCGGCGGAGATCTGCACACCCTTCGTGGTGTTTATTTCAGACATTTTGCCCATTTAACACAATTTTAAAAATTGTGTTCACTGGCCTTTCTGACTGACGGGTCCGCTGACAGCCCGCACGACGGTCTGCGGCCACGTGCGCACACGGCAGTCGCGCGAGCAGCGCCTCCGAAGCACAGACATCAGGAGTGCACTCGCTGACCACGCTGGGGCCAGGCCTCACAGAGGAAAATTCACCAAGCTGTGGAAATTAAACGCTGCACTTTCAAACGACCAAAGGATCAGGAAAGAAGTAGGGAAAGAAGAAAACAGATGAGTGAAAACAAGAACACAACACGCAAAGCTGATGAGGCGGGAGAAGGCAGTGCTCGGGCAGACTGTGGAGTGCAGCTTAGAGTGTAGCTCTAAGTGCTCCTACCACAAAACAAGGCGATTTAACAACTGAACCTTAAGACGGAAGGAACTAGAAGAACAGAGATAAATGAAACAGAGAACAGGGAAAAGAAATTCAATGATCTCAAAAGTTGACTCTTTCAAAAAAGCAACGAAGTGGGCAAATCTTTAGCTAGCTGGACAAAAAAAAAAAAAGAAGGCTCAAATTAGTAAAATCAGTGGGGACATTAATATCAACTGTACATAAATAAAGAGGATTATAAGAGAGCACGGTGAACAATTGTACACCTGTTGAATAACCTAGATAAAACGGACAAATTCCTAGAAATACAAAATCAACTAAGACTAAATCACAAAGAAATAGAAAATCTGAATAGATTTATAACTAGCACAGATATTGATTCTGTCATTGAAAACCTCCCAACAAAAAAAAAGTCCTTGCTTCACTGGTGAGTTCTACCAAACATTTAAAGAACTAATACCAAAACTTTTCAAACTTTTCCAAAAAATTGAAGAGAAGGCAACACTTCCCAATTCGTTTTGTGAGATCAGAAATCACACTGGCGGGTCTCCCTGGTGGTGCAGCGGCGACGCGAGTTCGACACCCAGCCAGGGAGATTCCCACATGGCGCAGCAGACCTCTCCTGCCTCGCCCGCTGCTCCCCCCAGCAGTGTGTTTCCGTCATCTGCCTGTTCTGCTCCCCGCTCGGTCTCTGGTGAACCTTCTTGCCGCTCCATGCCTCGGGTCTGCACCCAAGCTTGTACTCATAAATAATTCTTTAAAAAAAAACCACACTGGCACCAAAGCCGGACAAAGACACTCTTAAGAAATAAAAACTAGGGCTTCCCCGGTGGCGCAGCGGTTGAGCGCTGCGCTGTGGAGCTGTGGGCAGCGGCGACGCGAGTTCGACGCCCGGCCGGGGAGAATCCCGCATGGTGCGGCAGACCTCTCCTGCCTCGCCCGCTGCTCCCCTCAGCAGTGTTTCTGATCTGCCTGTTCTGCTCCCCGCTCTGTCTCTGGTGAACCCTCTCACCGCCCCCGCCTCTGGCCTGTACCCCAGCTTGCATGTATAAATAAAAAATAAATCTTCAAAAAAAAAAAAGAAAGAAAAACTAGACCAATGCCCTTTTGAAACTGATGCAAAAATCCTGACCGAAGACCAGCAAGCAGAATTCAGCAGCTGAAGGGGACACCTCAATGTGCTGCTGTGCGTCCCTTTGTCATTTTTATCTTTTACAGCTGGAAAGTTTTGGTTTTGCTTTTTTAAAAAGAATCCAAGAAACCTCTGAATTCTCTTCATCAAGCCACAGGGGCCAGTGTCCGAGAGAGCAGCAGCTACTTTGAGAAGGACTCGTCCTTGCGGGGCAGGGGGTGTGGGGCTCCCCAAGGGGGTGGGGAGGCGGCCACCAGAGCGGTCGAGGGGACAGCCATCGCGGGAGCTGCGTGGTCTGGCGGAATCGCGTACCCCCAGAAGCGCCGAGGTCCTCTCCATCTCGTCCTCGTCGACCTGCAGGCGGCGGCTCTCCATCACTGCGAGGCAAGCCCGGGGGTCTGCGTCGGGGGCCAGCCAGGCGCAGCAGGCTCGGCTGGCCGCCCTCGGCTCCTGCACGGGCCCCGCAGTGGCGGCAGAGACCCTTGCTCCGGAGGGACACAGGCCCGGCCAGCTCGGCCGCACGGAGCGCCACAGCTCTATGCTCCTGGGTGCCCGCAGGTGGCCAAGAGGGCGGCCACAGAGGCTGAGAGGGGCTCTCGCCAGGCTGGGATGGCCGCGCGAGGGCAGAAGGGACATGCGGCCAGCACACCGGGCCCGGGGACAGCGCTGGCGTGGCCGCTCCGGACAGGCCTCCTTGCCCACACGGCTGCTCGCAGGAGGGCAGCAGCCAGGCGGAGGCGTCCTTATCGGGCACCCAGCAGAAGCGGCAGCACAGATGGGACCCCGCGTGTCCACTCACCCCCTCAGAGGACTCGCTACACCCCTGGGTACGGAAAGGAGGGGGACAGAGGGCGCCTCAGTGCCCAGGCGCTGCACCCCTCAGGTGACGGAGACAGCCCCCCAGACAGCACCAGAAGGCCCAGGGAGGACGCGCCTCGTCCTACCTGCCAGCACCGGGGTCAGAGGAAGCTCCAAAGTGCAGAAGAGTCGCCACAAGCCGCGGGCCTGTGTGGCGGTGAGACGCCGCGTCACTGCCTGCCGCGCTCTGCCCCGAGCCACTGCAGCCGGCACTCACCCCCGGCCCCTCCCCAGAGAACGCTGCTGGCAGGTGCCCCAGCTTGCTACAGGTGGTCCTTGGAGGCACCTGGCTGGGCAAGCCCCACCCCCACCTTTCTCTAAATTCTTCAAGTGAGTCGGTTACTTGTGGACTTTGTCTTCACTTTAATTCAGAAAAGGCTGACCGACTTCCAAAAAATTTAGCAGAAGTTTTCACTGACTTTGCATTTACCTCACTTAAAGGGGAGCACTGACCCCTTGACACGATTAGATCCGGTCACCGGAGCTGGGGCACCCCACTTCCTCGCCGTCTCCCGGCTCCTGCCACAGCCCCACCTCAGCCTCTGTGCTGCCACCCGCCACCTCCCCTGTTCTTTTGCTGCACCCCAGGTCCTCGGCCACCCTCAGGGGGCCGACACCCTCCAGGCCACACCACCAGCGCTCCTTCTCTGCTCTCAGGCTGGTTTTGCCCATTTGGGGCAACAGGAGTGCCTTCCTGGGCCAGCCTGTGGTGCGCTGCCCACCCTGGTCCTCCCTGCAGAGCTGCTGCCCTCCCAGGCCTGGGGCCCAGGGCGCCGCCTCCGGTCAGCACCTGTCCTGGCCTCCGCCTGGCAGCCCCCGCCGCCCCTGGGTGCTTGTCCCCGAGTCCACTTGTCTTGGCCGCTCCTCCCAGCACCCCTGCGTCCCAGAGACGCGCTGAGTGGGCTCCCCTGTGCCCAGGGGCACCAGGCCCGGCTCCCACGCCCCGCACCAGCCACACCGCAGGTCTGCAGACTCAGCAACCCAGCTGCGGTCAGCCCCGAGAGCGCCGCACAGACCCCCGAGGACGGAGGCGGCGGCTGCCGGGCGTGCGGCCACGGGAGGGACGGCCCGGGCAGGCGGGCGGGTGCTCGCTCGCCTTCAGCTGGGCGCAGAGGTGCACGGCCAGTCTGTAGAGTGTCCGCAGGTCTGCGCAGACGTCCCGACTCTTTAAAAGAGCAAAGAAGCGTTAGGCCGCAACGCCCGCCCAGACTGTGGCGCCCTCACAGCCTCAGGGGCCGGCTGCGGGGCCCCGCCAACCCAGAGCCGCGGGCGCGGGTGGGGGCGCCTGGCCCAGCAAGGCCGCGCTCCTGCCGCCGGGCAGTGCCCCCCGTGTCTCCTCCTCCCAGAGGAAAGGAGCCGCCCGCGGCCGAGGGGCAACCCCACAGTGGCCGGCGGGGGACGCAGGAGTGGCCGAGGCTCCCGCGGCCTCCACCAGCACGAGCGAGCCGAGGGCCACAGGCCGCCTCCGTCCACCCTCACCCCCGACGGCACAGCGGTCTAGGGGTGGATGACCCCCGGGCAGAGGTCTTCTGCAGCCCCACCGGCCTGGCCCCGCCCCCGACTGCCCAGCCGGCGCCGGGCGCACTCGAGCAGCCCTCGGCGGGTGGTGGGGGGCAGCACAGCCCTCCATGATGGCCAGCGGGTGCTCGGCTGCGCCTCCATGGCTTCCACCGGGTGCCTCTGTGGGGCGCTGCGCTAGCTGGGGCAGGGCTGGGGCAGAGCAACGCGCCTGGGGCAGCTCGGAGGCTCCCTGCGTGGCCCGATGCGCCGTCGCATGTCCTGGGCGGCGGCGGTCAGCAGAGCTGGGACACACACCTAGCAGCTGCCCAGGCGGGCGGGCACAGGGGCGCACGGAGAAGGGAGCCGCCCGCCCCACCAATGTCCCGGAGTGCGGCGGCAGTGCGGAGACGTCTCTGCAGAGACACGGGGCCCGTCTCCACAGGACAGCTCACCACAGCCTCTCCGGGCGTCTCCCCGCTCCCTCACCTGAGCCGTGACGGAGCTTGCAAGGTATTTTGCCACCAAGTCTTCGAAGGAGGGGGCGGCGTCGCTGGGGTCTAGGAGCCAGGCAGCGATCCGGGGGTCCAGCCCCACAAAATCAGTGACTGCGGAGAAAAGGCCACACGCAGGCCATCGAAGACGACGAATAAACAGCACCGTCCTGCCTCCACGGGGCGCCTCCACCCCTCACACCCGGCCGCGCCCCGGTGCCCGCGGGAGCAGATCCCGGCGGCCCAGGGGCGAGTCGCTAAGCGGACCTGGGTCCCGACCTCACACGGAAGGCCGGGCGGACAAGGCCACTGCAGCTGGCCACGGCCCTGCCGGCTCCGCCCTCCTCTCCCGAGCTCCCACCCCCCGCATTTCCCGCCGGTTCTTCAGTCCCGTCTGTCAAGCCGGGCGCCCCTGAACGCCCAGTGCTCCTGCGGGCTGAGTGCCGCCGGGGCGGGCGGGAGGGCGTCTGCCCGCCCTGCAGCACACCGTGGGGACAGCTGAGAGCCTGAACCTCCAGCCACTGCCTCCGAGCCGCTTCACAGTGACAGACGAAATCCAGGACTTTGCCTGGCAACGAAACTGTCGTCTCTGAGCCCACGACACGGAATGTCTTATTTCCTGGCTGCCAGCCCAAGAGGCCCAAGGCCACTGAGGCCCACGGCCACTGAGGCGCTGTCCCAGACGCCCGTGGCGCAGAGCTGGGCCCGGGGCAGGAGGCTGCTGGGCTGAGCACCAGGCCCGGCCTGCAGCGCACAGCTCTGAACGCCGACGTCTGACGCCGGCTGCCCCGGGCTGGGCCGCCCCGCAGCAGAGACCCCCTCCCCCCAGGGCCCACGTGTTTGGGGGGCTGTGAGCAGAAAGCCTGGACGAAGACCAGACACGGGTTTCTCGCTGCATGACGGGGGTTCTGCACACGCTGGAAACTGTGTATAATGAAGGGGTTTTCCAGAATCTTCCTGTGACTGCTTTCAGACACAGGCTAACCGAGGGCTGTGCTGGGCCGCCGCCACTCGGCTGCCGCCTGCAGATGGCCACGAGAGGGCGCAACTGTTTCCTATGAGAGATCAAAACGCGTGCTCTGCGGCTCGGATGCTGATTACTCTGGGCTGTAGTTTAATTCCAAGAAAGCTCAGACGCTCTTCAGGGCGCCAACAATCCCGTCTGACCACTGGTCGCACCCTTGGTAAGTGAATTGCTCCTACTGCAAATTATAACATGACACGAACTTGCGAAATCCCGGAAAAGAGGGAGATGCCGCCTGCCCCAGGGTGCACGGCCACTGGGGCGCAGAGGAGCCCCGGGCGTGCCCTGCAGGGGCACCTCGCCCGGCTGGGCTCCGGGCAGTCACCACCAAGCTGCCGCCGCGTACCCGGCCACGTGCCGCTGCCCCCGAGGAACTGCAGCGCGGCCCGCACCAGGTCCTTGGCGTTGAAACAGACGACCGGACACCTGCTGGTCAGCGCCTGCAGCAGCACGGCCCTAGGAGGCAAGCATTGCAGTGATTCAGTCGGCCCCTCTGCGGGGCCGCACCGAGCCCCTCAGCCCCGCCAGCAGCACAGGGGAACCGCAGGCCAGGCCGGCCCGCCGCTCCCGGCCCACCACCGCGGGGCTGAGTCTGCCCAAGTCTCTGCATCTCGCGGTCAGCTCCTGGCCAGCAAGAGACAGGCGAGAATGTGCTGAGTGGCAAGAAGGGGTGTGGGGCCGCCTGCAGGTCTGCCCCGACACCCCGCCCCGCCCCGCAGCAGGGAGAGGCTGAGGCGGAAGCCGCGCTCTGCCAACAGGCCAGACCGAGCCACGCGCCATGACGCGTCAGGCCCGAGTGCCCCGTGCGCCCCGTGAGGGGCGGCGGCCTGGGGGGGCCAGGCTCAGGCCCCACCAGACAAGGGAGAGGGCTGGTGTGCGGGACCCGGGAGGCGGGGCGTGTGGGAGGAGGGGAGGCCGCTGGGACTCCTCCACGGCGGGGCTGAAACACGAGCCCCACGAGCCCCACGAGACGCGGGCAGGCGGGTCTGTCTTGACAGGAAGCAGCAAAAGAACCTCCCGTGAGACAAAGTGGCTGAAACAGCGCGTCTGGTAAGTGATTACGTGAGCTGATGCCGTGACATCTGCAAAACCAAAACGTCGCTAAAATACGAACAGGCCAAGAGGCGTCCAGGGAAAGGAGAGGAGCAGAGGCCTCAGACACGTCTCTGAGCCCAGAATCCCGGCTACCCAGGGAGCCACACGGCGCAGGCCGGCCAGGAGCGAGCGTGTGCGACGGCCTCGCACAGTGACGTTTTGTCCAGTTATTTCTTATGTGGTCACTTCAGTCCGATTTACCTGTCTGCTTTGTCCTCAGATGCCACCGCAGACCTGGGACTCACTCAACAGGGCGCGGAGGCGGGAGGGCACAGCCGCCAGCCCCTCGGGGCCGCCGACGCGTGTCCTCCTGCCCAGGGTCCAGAGGGCGGGCCCAGGGGGGCATGCCGTGTCTGCTCCAGACACCAGCTTTGGAATTAGAGGTTCTGCGCGCTCCTGGGCGCCCTGGGCGCGTGGTGAGGCGCTCTGCCTGGGTGGGCTGGGCACCAGCCCCCAGGAGGGGCACCTCTGTTGCAGAAGCTCTGGGGCGCAGAGGGCCCACATCTGCTGGGGTTTCTGTCCATTAGATCCATTTTATTTTCATGTGCTCAGAGAAACTTCTAGAAGGTTTTCTAGAAGTCTAAAGAATGAAAGCTGGCGCGTGGGAGCGCACGAGGGGAGGCAGGCGCACACGCAGGCCGCGGGCGGAGCAGCGGGGCCGCACCTGGCAAAGCGGTCGTTCGCCTCCTGCTCCGGGCGCCAGGCGGGCGGGCGCGCAGTCCGCAGGTAGAAGCACGCGGCGCGCAGGGGCCCGCAGCCGTCCGTGCAGCTCTGTGCTGACAGCGCGATTCCCTCCACAGCGGGGGGCGGCTCCTGCGAACACAACAGACAAAAGCTTCACCGCCAGAGGGTGGACTGGAGCCAACACGTCGTTTTGCAGTTGCACGGAGAGAACGGTCTGGAGCTGATGTGTGAATAAGCAGCTTTCACTGCCGGTGGGGCCGAGAGTCGCAATCTCACGTTCCGATCTGGCCCCTTCCCTTCTGAACACCAAAATGGAGTCTCAGCGCCGCCTAGCAGGCACAGACATGAGCGCGTAGGGCCCACAGGGGGACGTAGAAGCCACAGGAGCGCGTAGAAGCCACAGACGACGCCAACCGCGCAGGAAGCCCGGAGGAGCCTGCCAGACAGAGACTCCTGAAGCCGCAGGCGTGCTCCGCAGGCCAAAGGACCGACACAAAAACAACCGGGTTTCTAGGCATTAGCAACAAACACGCACATAGGAACTTAAAAAACCAAATTGCCACAAGCTATTCCCAAAAATGAAAGACACAAGCCAAGAGAGCAGGCACAGGAGCTGCTGAAGAACTACGGACCCCGGCGAGAGGCTGGAGCAGGCCCAAGGCACAACCGGCCCGTCAAGGCCCCCGGAGCTGGGCAATGAGCGCGCCAGCGCCCCATATGTGATCTACAGAACCTCACGCAAGGAGCGCGAAGAAAACTAGAAGTTACATCAAAATGAAGCTGCTTGAAACCCGTGAGAGAGAGAACCTTAAAAGAAGCCAGAGTAGGGCCTCCCCGGTGGCGCAGCGGTTAAGCACTGCGCTGTGGAGCTGTCGGCAGCGGTGACGCGAGTTCGATGCCCGGCCAGGGAGAGTCCCACATGGTGCGGCAGACCTCTCCTGCCTCGCCCGCTGCTCCCCTCAGCAGTGTATTTCTGATCTGCCTGTTCTGCTCCCTGCTCTGTCTCTGGTGAGCCCTCTCGCCGCCCCACGCCTCTGGCCTGTACCCCAGCTTGTATGTATAAAAATAAAAAATAAATCTTTAAAAAAAAAAAAAAAAGAAGCCAGAGGCGGGACACGCGCCAGGAGACAGACGCAGGCTGCACACATGTGCCGGGCGAGGCCCGAGCCAGCGGTGCGGCGTCTTTAAACTGCAGAAGGACAGCGCTGGCCATTGGGTCGGTGAACAGCAAAAATGTGTTTCGAAAATGCAAAGTCAGTCAAGATTTTTAGATGACAAGGAAAAACACAAAGCATCGTTTTAAATCGATGGAAAATGCCTTGTGCGTGAATGAGAAAACACAGCCCCGCTAGTGTGACAGGGGCCAGGGAGCGGGAGGCTGCAGCCAAGCAGGGAGGGACGGAGCTGGCGGGGACGGGAGGGGGCCCCAGGGAGCAAGGGGGGCCAGGCTCCCCAAGTCCCCAGGGAGGCTGCAGCCGAGCAGGGAGGGACGGAGCTGGCGGGGACGGGAGGGGGCCCCAGGGAGCAAGGGGAGCCAGGCTCCCCAAGTCCCCAGGGAGGCTGCAGCCGAGCAGGGAGGGACGGAGCTGGCGGGAACGGGAAGGGGGCGGGAGCAGGAGGCCGGGACGCGGCCGTGGAGCACCGAGAAGGGGCTGCACTGGCCTCGCGGCCTTGGGCTGGGGGAACAGGCGTGGCCGAGCGCCCGAGCCTGATCTTGACTTTGCTCCTGTCCCAGACGGGCTGGGCCCCTTCTACCCCTTTCCTGGGGGCCCCCCGGAGGGGCTCACACGTCGGCAGGCTCTCGGGCCTCAGCGGCCCCGCTCTGGGCCGACCCCGCCGGGCTGGGCACTGACCCACGAGGGGACGGGTGACTTGGACGCCTGACCGGAAACTGCTCTTTCCCTTCTCCTCCTGCTCTCGCCATCCGAGCTCCTTCCACCCACGGTCCCGTGCACTAGGCTGTTTTCGTCCTGATGAGGCGGACGGCAGAACCTATGTAGAACGGGCAGTTTTGGAGGTCCTGGGGTGCCTCTCACCCTGGCTGGTAACACTAGGCTGGCAAAACTCCCCAAATTAATCCACAGGTTCAGCATAATGTGTCAAAACCCCAGCTGAATAGTTGCAGAAAGTGACAAACAGATCGTAACGTTTATATGGGAATGCAAAGGAGCCAGAGAACAATCCTAAGAAGTCAGTTGCAAGACTCACAGTTCCTGACTGCAGCCCACTCCACGTGGTGGAGGGCAGGCCGCGGAGCCAGGCCAGGGGCGCACAGATCAGCGAAAGGAGCTGAGCCAGAGAGGGGCCTCACGCTCAGCCAGTCAAGCTTGAACAAAAGCGCAAAGACAGCGCAGGCGGAAGAGGTTTTCTCCGGGGTTCAGAACCGACCCCCACACGCGCAATGGCAGCTTGCACGCTATGCCACGCCAGCCACGAAAACCAGCTCCCGAGGGGTCACGAGCCAAAGCGTGAACGCTAAGCCCACCACCTCTCGGAGGAAACGAGCAAACCCTCACGAGCCGGGACAGGCGGAGCAGCTCACAAAGACAAAAACCGGTAAGGTTCACCAAATTAAAAAAAAATCATGCTCCAAAAGACACACAGGAAGTTGGGAAGTAGAAAAGCAAGGCCAGGCTGGGAGAGTGGCTCACCATACAGCTGACCATATAGCTGACCAGGACTGACCACATCTAAGGAACCCGAGACTCAAAACACGTGGCACAGCACGCACTGCTCAGAAGCGGGGAGCGGCTTCACCCCAGCGGCCTGCAGGCTCGGGAGGCGCCCGGGGTTACCCAGCACTGGGAGACGAGGCCCGACTGACCCGCTGCTCCACGGTCCCTGAAGTGGCTGAAATCAAAGAGGCACCTTGGGGCCCGGCGGCGGGAGGAGGTGGGGGTCTGGCAGCCCAGGACATTGCGGGTAGGAGGGGAGACGGCTGACTGCTCTGGAAGCATCTCGGCGTCTCTGAGACGCCGGCCAGGCCCACGGTGACCAGGCGCCGCCTGCCGGGCGGGGGCACCAAGGCCACGCTCACCGTCCGCGCAGCCCCCAGCTGGGTGGAGCCGTCCTCGAACACCAGCGTCACCACCAGGGCAGCCGCCCGCCGGAGCCAGGCCATCAGCTGGCCCCGCTCAGGCTCGCCCAGACTTCTGACATCACGGACCCCGCTCTGGGGTGCGCCTGCGAGCTCGGGGCCGAGGGAGGGGTCAGCCCCGAGGGCGCTGGGTGTCTCTGGGCTGTCACGGGAGGCCCGTTTTCTCTTAGGAGTCAGGCCGTCTGCATCCTCCTTCAGGCAACTCGCTCGCTCACGCCCCACTTCCTGGAGCGCAGAAGCCTCTGGGCCGCCCCGTGGAGTCGGACAACTGGGAGGTGCCGAGGAGCTGAGGTTCTTCTGGCTTCGGTCTGCGGGTCGGGTACTGGGGGCCTGAGGAGAAAGGGGGGGGCTCTTGCTGTCTGGCTTGAGAAAGAATTAAGATTCTATAGAGAAATGAAAACTGTTTTACTGGGCTCTTGAAGCATAAAACAGCCATCTACCAAAGCGATTTCGGGGAAAACTCCTCTAAGACCAGTGTTATCTGTGGTCAAACTTTCTAATGGAACTGTATCATCTTCAAGAGCTGTGGTTGCCCCCGTCCGCCAGGGCTGGGCTGGACAGGCAGTTCAAAGGTCTCCAGCCACACGCCTGCGCTGGAATCACGCCGTAAGCAGATGCTGGCGTGGTGGGCCGCTGCGGGGGTATGCAAGGAGATTACTAATTCATAATTTCCAAGGACAGGTCATTTATAAAGGAACTAAAATGACAGCTATTTGACAAGGTGTTCATCTACCAGATGATTTTCTTCAATGGCTTTACTGAGATATAATTCACTTACCATGAGTCCCCGTTTTAATGTTTACAGTTCAGTGGGGTTTCTTCCAAAAAGGAGGTTTGTGATACAGCTCAGTCTCAGTCCTCATCCTGCCTTGATCTGGCATTGTGCAATGTTCATTCTGAGACTCAAACTGACTGAGGGGAAAAAACATCTCTATCTACTTATTACGGGATCCATTTACAGTAACGTTTTACTTTTATTATTTTTCTGATTTTATGAAGTACTTACGCGGTTCTGAACAATAGTACACTAATGGTACTTAAAAAGTTTTTAAAATGTTTTAACACCTAGTCATGTGATCTCAGACAATCTGAATTTATACCCATTTTTGCTGAAGGAATAGAGCATACGGTTTTCAAGAAAAGATTTCTAAGCATAGAATCACACTACAAATCCTGTGGAAGGGCAGACAAAAAAAGGAGTTCAAGAAGAAAAAAGAAACAGAATTTCAGGTTGTTGAAGAGCATCTTGCTCACGAGCTTTTTAAAGGGATGGTTGTGAGTATCAAATACAGTGCTTAGACTTGAGTGGATATATTCGATGATATAATTTTCAAGATGTCAACATTAATATATCAGAAATCATATCCGATGAAACTTTTTAAATGTCAACTTAAAAATATTCCAGGAAGGCCTCCCTGGTGGCACAGCGGTTGAGCGCTGCGCTGTGGAGCTGTCGGCAGCGGCGACGCGAGTTCGACACCCGGCCGGGGAGAATCCCACATGGCACGGCAGACCTCTCCTGCCTCGCCCGCTGCTCCCCTCAGCAGTGTACTTCTGATCTGCCTGTTCTGCTCCCTACTCTGTCTCTGGTGAACCCTCTCGCCACCCCACGCCTCTGGCCTGTACCCCAGCTTGTATGTATAAATGAAAAAAAAAAAAAAAAACAATAAATACTTTAAAAAAAAAATATTCCAGGAAGCACAATGCTTTTCAATATTCTTTTGTGAGAACGGGAGTAAGCGCTTGAAACTTTTGCTGTAGGGCTCTGAGGAGCAGTTTGACCACCACTGAGAAGTCATTTTCGTTCCGTGGCGAAGGGCAGCCGAGTCCTGTCAAAGGCGCTCTCCCCGCCCACGCTGATTCCTCAGTGGCTGTCCTATGACCATCCCCATTTGATGACAGGGAATTTAGAGTAAGTTGCATCTGGAGATTTGAGCACAGTAGTCTACTGTAGAGTTCATGCTTTTAACTACAGCACTGCTTCCACCACTGGTTCACGTACAAGGTCTTTAGTGATATGACCACTTCTATTGCTGCCTTCAAGTCCAAACCTCACATTTCACTCATTGTGAATTCCACACTCTTTCCTCTCTGAGCTTCTCTGTTTCCACTGCCACAGAGCTCCAAGCTCCCTTCCCTTACCCTGAAAATGGTCTCTAAGTCTTTCCTTAGGGCTAATGAATGGTGGGCATCTCCTAAGCACCCTTCAGATCTCAACTCAGATGTGATTTTCATACTTCAGAAAGACAACGGAGTCCTCTCCTCAGCACGCAGGAAAAGATCCAGGACTGGGCTAGACCTCGCTCCCTGGCTCCGAAGCCCCAGAATCGGCTGGCACAGCAGCTGTCTGCCAGCGCTACTGCGCTTCTGTGTCCGGCCCTTCCCCTCACACACGTAAGAAGCTCCTAGAGGAAAGACGCCTGGTCCCCAACCTGTGGACGCCTGTCTACGCTGCCCAGCACTAGTGGACGCTCCACAGCATCTGCTCAACCAGGGAAGGTTCTGTTTCGAGTGGCTTGTATTTGCGACGATTTACCTTTTTCTCCAATAGCCGATTCTTCCCATCTTCCAGTAACACTGAGGCCTGAACGCTGGGTTTGTTTGCCGCTTCTGCAGCTTTTAAATGCACACAAGGAAACACAGGGTGTTAGCGAAACATCGAAATCTAAGCTGCATGATTAGCCAGATATTGAAAACAGACTAATCATGCTGTTTGCTCATGATTCACGTACACAAAGCAACGCAGGCACATTCACAACCAAAGTGCGTATTTCCACTCAGTAAACATTTATGTAAAGTATCTTCAAATTAACTGGAGACAGAGCCATGTAATCATGAAATGTTCATTAAAAATAACTCACGGGTACCTCCCTGGTGGCGCGACGGATTAAGCACAGCACTGTGGAGCTATTCGGTGGCTGCTGCAAGAGTTCGATCCCCAGCCAGGGAGCTTCCCACATGGCAAAGCAGACCTCTCCTGTCTCCCCACTGTTCCCCTCAATAGTGTATTTCGGTCGATCTGCCTGTTCTACTCCCCACTCTATCTCTAGTGAACCCTCTCACCACCCACACCTCTGGCCTGCACCCCAGCTCTTGTATGCATAATAGAAATAAATCTTTTTTTAGGGCCTTCCTGGTGGCGCAGTGGTTAAGCGCTGCACTTTGGAGCTGTCGGCAGCAACGACATGAGTTCGACACCCGGCGGGGGAGATTCCCACAGGGCACGGCAGACCCCTCCTGCCTCGCCCGCTGCTCCCCTCAGCAGTGTGTTTCTGTGGATCTGCCTGTTCTGCTCCCCACTCTGTCTCTGGTGAATCCTCTCGCCGCCCCATGCCTCTGGCCTGTACCCCAGCTTGTATGCAGAAATTAAAAGATCTTTTTTTTCTTGTTTGTTTAGAGAAAGAAAAAAGTTTATTAGAGAGAAAAGGAACAGAAATAAAGTGGGACTCCCAGGCCAGTGGAACCGGGCCAGGAAGCTAAATAAAAAAATCTTTAAAAAAAAAAAAAAAGCAAGATTCTTTTTTAAAAATTAAAAAAATACAAGTAAATAAAAAAATAAATCTTAAAAGAAAAATAACATCTAATCAAACCTCCTCATTCCCGACTGTCTGCAGAAATGCCACCAAGGCCAAACGGCTGTACTGGTCTCTGATCCGAAAACCTGGCACACTGGCGGAGACCAGTGTGGCAGCACTGGCAGTGGGCCACCGACCTGTGCCCACCAGCTCCATGGGCTGCCAGCGCCGAACCCGGCGCCCCTGGCAGCCACCTCACGAATACTTGGCTCTGAACGGCACGCAGCGGGCCCTGGCTCTGGGGCCCACGCAGGCCACCTCGGGCATGCAGCGGCAGACCACAGAGCGCTGCTCCTTGGCGCTGACCGGGCACCGACGCGCGCCAGGCGGGGGCGGGAGCCGACAGTCACACGAGCCGCCCCTGAGCCACGGCCACGGCAAGGGCGAGCCTGGCCCGACACGCAGAGGCAGAGACGCGGAAACCGACGGCCCCCGGGCGCGGGCGTGGAGGCCCACGCGGACACTGCGCAGGTGCGGCCTCCGTGGCCGACGGCTGGGGGTTCCCATTCGGGAAGCTCTTGGGGAGCAGTCTGGGCAGTGAGGCGGGACGGGCCAAGGTCAGTCACGCCAAGGTCTGCCTGGCCCTGGCAGGATACTGCGGTGGCCGCTGGGGCCCGGGGGCTGGGCCGACCCCCAGCACCGCCCGTGGCTACCCCAGGAAGGGCGTGCTCTTGGGCAGGCTGCAGCTGGCCCGGGCACCACAGGGCGGCCAGCCCACAGCACCACCGCCGGGCGCCCGCCTCCCGCCACACCCCGAGGCAGCTCCTTCAGGACGCTGGGCCCCTTCCTGGGGACCGCGTGAAAGGCACAAGCCCTGTCCTCGTGGCTGCAGCGGGCCCCAAGACCGCGAGGGGCACTTACCCCCCACGGCCACCCCTGGCTGAGCACCTCTGCTGGTCGGGGCGACCGGCCCAAGGGCCCAAGCCCTGGTCCCCACGCCAGAAGCCCCTGGGGTGCTGGCCGCTGCCCTTGTCGTGAAGCAGGGGCTGGGGACGGGCCTCCCCGCCCCCCAGCGGCCTGGCTTCCCCCAGCAGGCCGAGAGCTTGGAAGCAGGCCGAGCCGGGCCGCCGCCACACAGGGACTGCCGCCTGCAGCCACGGCCGGAAACCACGCGCCTCTTCCTGGGCTCCGGGGCCTTCCTCTCAGAGGTTTAGGCCGGCGGGGGTGGGGGCGCAACGTCCAAGGGGGCTCTGGAGTTAGGCTGGCGGTGGACCACCCCCCCGGCCCCCAGAGCCCAGAGGAAGCGCAGGGCTCGCCACAGGGCCCCCGGCATCGGCCGCCAGCACCCACCAGCCGGGGTCCCCGCGCTACAGGCAGCCGGGCCACGCCCCGGCCCAGGCCCAGCGGGTGCTCTGCCCGGGAGCCGCTGTGCGCTCAGCCCAGCCCCGCCGGGGTCACAGCGGCAGCTGGCTGCGGGGTCTGTGGGGCGCAGGAGGGGTCGCCGCAGCCCACTTGCCACAGAGACTCCGGGGAGCAGGTCCCCAGGGGCTGGCGCGGGACTCCGCCTGAGCTGTGCTGGCGACTGGGCTGGGTGATGGCCGCTCACCCCTGGGCGCCTCCCTCGGGGGCTCGGACTGCCAGGAGATGGAGGCAGCCCCCGCCCACTGGCGGGGCCACTCCAGGGGCCTCCCGGTGTTAACCCCATGGCCGGCCAGGCCCTCCTCGCGCCTCCCTGCCCCAGTGCTCCAGTCCCTGCCGGGGCCGGCCGTCGCCCTCCAGACGGCCCAGCGCCTGTGGGACCGGTGACACGGAGGCAGCTCCTGGGGGAGACTGTGTCGTCTTAGGGCCCCGAACCCTCCACGGCCCTCAGGTGCGGCGGGCGGGGCCTCTCGTGGCTCCCGGGGTCCCCCCTCTGCATGCTGTCTCCCCCAGCCTCAGGACTGCGCCCCCGCACGTGTGGGCAGCGCCCGCGGGGTCAGACACTGGCTCCTCTGGAGGCCGGCCAAGGAGGGTGGTCGCCTCGCAGGCTACAGGGTCCCTTGGCCTGTCCCTCGCCAGGGACCTACTGCTCTTCCTGGCCCGCCCGCAGCCGCTCACCCGTCCTAGTGCAGGTCCCCACGCGCCGAGAGCCCCGAGTGCCCAGGCTGTAGCCAGGCTCCCCCGCTCGGACCCCCCCAAGGCCCTGTCTGCCCGGCTCCCTGCCCCGCCCCTGGGGACGCGCACTGGAGGGGCCTTGCCGGAGCAGGGCTGGGCGTGGGGTGCTGAAGGCCTCGGCCCACCCCGGGGAGGGCCCCAGCGGCCCAGCGCTGGGCAGACGTGACGCGGGGGCCGGCTCGGCAGGCAGAGGCCCAGGACAGGTGGGCAAGAGCCTTCACCATGTGAGGCCCGAGTGGCTCCAGCAGGACAGCAGCCACGGAGGCGAGCAAAGGCGCAGAGGCAGACCCAAGTGGCAACGGGACGGAGGACAGCAAGACCCGCCGGGGGGTAAAGACCTGGGCAGGGCGGGAGGCGGGGAGTTTCTCTGTTCACCCCGACAGTCTCGACCAGAGTCGTCCAGTCCGGAACAGACTGAGTCGCGTCTGTCCAAGGGGCAAAGCGCTCAGTGAGGGCAGAACAGACACTCACGTCCGTGAGCCGAGCCTGACACTGCCCTTTGGGGTCCCCAGCCTGCAGGAATCCATAGTTTATAAAAATATTTTAATTTTACTGGAAAAACACTGCATTCGCTTGGAAGCGCCGTAAGGTAAAGGGCTGAGACCAGTGTGCACGGACGCGCTGACCCCACGGGGGACAGGCGGGCTCCCGTGAGCTCTGGCCACCGCCTCACGCAGCTTGCGCGGGCACCGGCCGGCGCAGCCCCAAGGCCCTTCCCAGCGTCCACGGCCCTCCATGGGCGTCGGCCCCAAGTTTAAATCAGACGAATCCAATTCTGAAGCTAGTTCAGAGGGGCACGAAGAACACAAAGCCTTGAGCTACAGCCCCACGACGACGCGGCGACACAAGGCTTAATCCCGAGCTGTGTCCGCCGCGGGCCGAAGTGCGGTCTCAGCCGGCCGCGGCCAGCACACTGCGCCCCCAGGACCAGCGCCTCTGCGGGCTGGCGGGGTGTCCTCAGGCTCCCAACGGCGGGAGGCCAGTGGGAGGCAGGTCGGGTGTGGTCGGGCCTGCTGGAGGGGGCACCCGCTGCGCGAGGAGGTGAGCCGGGTCGGCAGGCCCTGTGCCCCGGTCAGCCCAGTCCCTGGTGTGGCAGACAAAGAATGACCACTGCCAAATAGGCCTTTGGGGCGACAAAAATGCCCATGAGCAGAAAGCAGCGCCATCAACACCGGGGCGTGTACCCCTGGACAGGGGCAGCTTTAACCCAGAAGGCAACTTTGAGCCGTCGGCCGCGGGAAGGGCTGACCCGCGCACGTGCGCCTTATGTTCATTAAGCTGTATTTCAGGTTTTTTCATTTTTCGTATTTTCACAGCAAAGGGTTGTGGTTTTTTTTTAAAAGATTTATTTATTTATGCATACAAGTGGTCTTGGGGAGGGGCGGTGAGAGGGCTCCCCAGAGACAGAGTGGGGAGCAGAACAGGGAGATCAACTAAAACCCACGCTGAGGGGGCAGCGGGGAGACAGGAGGGGTCTGCTGCGCCCTGTGGGAAGCTCCCCGGCCGGGGATGGAACTCAGGCCACGGTGGCTGGTGACAGCTTCATAGAGCTGAGATTTAACCCCTGCGCCCCCAGGGAGGCCCTGTTTGGTTTAATGTTTGTAAAAGCAAATATTGTTCCACCGACTTCTATGTTCGATTTTTATATTGGTCATGAAATGACTTTCAGAGATTAAATATTTATAATATTTTACTTACAAGAAATAAGGATTTGACATAACAGCTCAGTGAATGACAAGAGTCTGGGAATCAACTAAGGTCGAAAGCCCGGTATCATTCATCAATAACCCACCAGGATTGAATTTTAACCACTCATATAAAGTGAGACTCTGTGGACAGAAGCCAAGGGGCCCTGAGACGCCGCCTCCTAATATTCAAGCCTCCTCGAGTGTGGACAGGACTTACGGACTCACTTCTCATCAAGGGACTACAGCTAAGAAGACTGGATTTTGTGACTGGTCAAGTGACTGTAACGGCAGTGTTGCTAGGGAAACTCCCTTGCTGGCTCTGGGTGGCTTCCAGCCCACAGCCAGTGAGAAACTGAGGTCCTCAGTCCATAGGCCCACAAGGAACTGAATTTTGCTGACGACCCGGGAGCCTGGGAGACGCTTACCCGCCAGCCGCAGGCAAGACCCCGCCCGCAGAGGAGCCAGGGCAGTCGTGGCCGGCTGCGGAGCAGCGGTACTGGGTGACACACACGGCAAGTCACGCAGTCTGTACTACCCGCGTTGCTCTACAGCAGCCGGTAATACAGAATCCTTATAAAAATGCCAGTATTTTCCCAAATTCCAATATCAGAAAGTAACCTGACAAATAGTCTCAGCGTATCTCCCCCATTATCTTGTCAATAAACTTCTGAAAACCAGGATGTTGCAGGCCATGTGACGAGTGCGACGGGAGAGTTCGAGCGACGGGCTGACTGCCATCAATGGGTTTCTTAAGAAACTCCCATTACAGCTACCAGGAGCACTTCAGCCGTGTTTGAAGGTAAGTACACTTCAACCTTTGTCAGGAGCACACTGCTTTTTAATCGCAGAAAAGCAAGTATACAGAATAAAGGAGCTCAATGTTTAAATATGTACCTTATCTTTCTTTACTACCCCCCTTCCAACAGTTCCCTAAAACGCTGTCAGGTGCTCGGTGTATAATCTATGCCCCGTAATTCTTACTGCTTCATTTATTAGTGACTTCTACCCTAGTAAGGTATATAGCAACAGTCGCCTGAATATAAATAGACTGAAATGGTTAAGTACTTAAATATCTTAATCAAGCTGTACTCATAGCAGCTTTTGCACCATTCTGCACTTACTAATTTATGTTCACATAATTACTCAATAATATCTGACTTCTAACTTATTCTGCAGAAAAGAAACAAATGACAAATTACAGAATGGCGATTCTAAGACGGACCTGCTTTGCTAGTAGCAAAGAAACAAAGCCGGCGTTCTGGACATTTCGGTCACACTGGAAGCACGTCAGCGCCTGCGCTGTTACACACGTCCTCACCCTATAGACATACCCCCTGATCTTGCCGAGCCTATTTCTGTGGTGTATGGTAGGCTTGGCAACAGCCCCTTCTTCTGTCCACCAGGCACAAGCAAATGCCATGCTCAGCTTCCATGACACAAGGCTCGATAAACAAGGGGCGCCAGAAAAGACCCCATTTATTTGAACTAAAAAGTTGATCTGGACTCTAAGTGGGCGTTTGGCAGGAACGCCTGGAATGAGGGAGCGCGCTAGGTCTTAGGAGCCGTTACGAGCTGAGCGAGTGCTCAAGTCAGCCCCGACTAAGTGAGGGCAGGGGGTCTGCTCCGTGTGCGCAGGCGGGAATTTCCCTCCACCACGCCGAGTCCTGCCGAGCATGGAGCTGTACTTCACTTGCAAATCTGTGTCTTAGGAATAATTTTCCTAACACGATAGAAAGGCTTATAAAAATTACTCACTCTTTTCACTCTCTCTCCAATTCTTAGACTCCACTAAGTGACCTGAATGCAGAGCAGACATAATCTTCTGAGCAACACTGGAGAGTGGTGTCTTACAGAGACCACAGCCTACCAATGCCTCACAATTTTCCATTTTCATAAAATCCTAAATGTAAGATAAACACAATACCCATGTTAATTTAAGATTTCAAAAACAGATTGTTCAAAACAATTTTATGTACTGACTTTCATAAAAATTGATACTATATTGATAATCGTATGAAATGACTCAATTACACTGGTCAACAAATTTTTACAAAAGTCATGTTACTGAAATAAAATTAGTCATTTCCTATGAATTTGTATGTGCTCAACACAAATATGACAGTCAAATTCTAATTCTGGCTCTACGTTTTTTGTAATCTGCATCATGAAATGCACGCCAATAGTAACAGGCCTACGGTTAACACTGTAAAAAATCAAGTCATAGACTACTTCTTAGATTTCTTCACTTGTCTCTCGTACAGCTGTTCAGGAGCATCTCTGGGGAGTGTCCAGCAGTAGTCAGCCAGCATTGTAGTGACCATTTTCCCTGGTATCTTTGTTCTATTGATGCGCTATCTTGATGAAAACATTCGCCATGTTCATCGCTAACCATAGCACAGTTTTCAGGGAAGAAATCCAGATGGGAATGAAGGACGTGGATCTTTAGAGACATATTGCAGCCAAGTTTCTGATACTGCATCAGCATGTTAGCAAGCTGGCGAGGTCCAGTCTGTGGCTTTCACGAAATTCTTCATCAAACCCAGTTTGATGTGAAGGGGCAGTAGCAGGATTTTGTGAGCCTCGACCAGAGCTGGGTGCTGGATATTCTTCTCTCCAACTGCTACATTTTGTCTCCGAGTCCATTCCTTCCGCAAGCAGTGCAATTCACTTGCTCGGCTATCCCACTGACATAAACACATGTATTTTGTATATCCCTGCTGCAGTCACAGTCAAAGGGCAGCTAGCTTCAGATCACCACAGACCTGCCAGCTGTCCTTGTTATACTCAATGGAATTCAGTAGCTGCTTTGACGTATCGTATGTCTCTTTCATATGAACAGCACGCGCTACTGGAATAGATGGAAGACGGTTTCCATTGTGCAAAAGCACAGCCTTAAGACTCAGTTTCGAAGAGTCTAGAAATAGTCTCCATTCTTGTGGGTCATGAGTGATCTCTAAGGCATTCATAAGGCCTTCAATATCAGCACAGAATACCAGAGTCCTTTCTGAAGAAAGGCTCCAACTGCTGGTGGTGCTTTCGATATAAAGTAATTGTGACATCTTCTTATAGAAGGTTCCATTGTTGGAGTCTTTTTTTTTTTTTAAAGATTTATTTATTTATGCATACAAGCTGGGGTATAGGCCAGAGGCGTGGGGCGGCGAGAGGGTTCACCAGAGACAGAGTGGGGAGCAGAACAGGCAGATCCACGGAAAGACACTGCTGAGGCGAGCAGCGGGCGAGGCAGGAGAGGTCTGCTGCGCCATGTGGGAATCTCCCTGGCCGGGCGTCGAACTCACATCGCCCCTGCCGACAGCTCCACAGCGCAGCGCTTAACCACTGTGCCACCAGGGAGGCCCCATTGTTGGGAGTCTTGATTCTAGCAATTCTGCCTTGTTCTTGGATAAGTCCAAGTCACAAACCAGGTCATTTAGTTCTTCCTGTGTTAGTGTGGGTGGGGTTGATGATGCACCACAGTGAAAATCTGGATCCCTGCATGCTGATGGGACAGGAGAACAGGTCGGCTCACCCTTGTCCTCATCAGATGAAGCAAGAGAATATTCTGCTGGAGGTTCTGGAATAGGCTGTCCTTCAGGATGTGGAACTGGTCTCAATGCAGACGGAGTGTTTGGGTAGACTGTCCTCGACTTCTTTTGCTTTGTTATTCTGCCGGAAAGAGGAGGAACCAAACAGAAGTAATAGTCTTATGTGGTTGCTTGGCTCTCTCCACACCATGGGGACTGCAAATGGCATTGATGGTCTTTTGCCATTGAACCAGTGTCAAAGCTGTGTTGTCCATGGAGCACAGCATATATGTGGGGCCCACGGCTTGTCTTGGCCACAGACCTTGCATCCAAAGTAAAGATGATAAGCCTCCTTCACTTGAGAAGTGATCCTTTTCTTCCGGTTGGCAAATGTCACTTCCCCACAAATAGAGCAGAAATTGTCCACGCTATTAACACACTTTCGAGGCATTCCTGTTCTGTATGGTGCCGAAATGGATAAAATAATAAGAGTTCTATGGAACAGTATCTTAAACTGTCTCGCACCAAGTCTGACATATTTTCAATGGCCAAAGTTTCCGACAGGCCTTTAAATAGTGCAGTGCTGACGTCAGCTTACTTTAGCAGCCGTCTGGCAGTAGTATTGCATTGTGTCAGAAAATGATGCAATCAACTCTGGATGACATGTGCATGATGGTATTATGCAATGCGATGCAATATGATATCATTCTAGGCTGATTTGGGATGTTGTTGCCGTCCTACTGGATAAATTTACACGGTGAAACATAAAATGAATTATATGAAATACCTTCAAAATGAGAGCTAATAAAAAATGTTCAGGGTTATATTCATGTTCAGCACACCACGACACTACAGATTAGGGCCTTTTTAAGTCAGTAACCATCTCAATATTGACCAGTGTTATCAGATAAGACAGAAAAAAGAAAACAACTGTGGTACTATGGTAAAAAGGCAACAAAGTAGAGAAGTTACCTTCTAGTTAGCAGATCTTGAAACAAGCAATCTATTCAAACACTTCCTGAAATTAAAAAAAAAAAACTGCTATAATCTAATATACAAACGCAAGGAAAAATGTTTTATCTGCCTTGGGTCACTAACAGACATGCGACCCAACATCAGTTGGTCACTGCTCCCGCGACTGAGTGGGTTAAGGCCTGGGACAGTGCAAATCATAAGCAGTTGGACACACACTGACATTAATTCACACAGAATTTGCTACGATGAGCCAAAACACCGTATTACTAGAGAGTATTCTAAAATAAATGATCTATTCCAAAGTAGCAGAGGGGGAAAAAAGGAAAAATCACCCCTGCGGAGCTGACAACAAAATTTACTGCCATAAAATTGCCAAGTTAATTATTAAAATGTACTTACTAAATATAAAACTTTAAATAATGTACAAATAACAGTAAATAGACAAAAAATATTTTGTTGAATGGATTACAAAAACTAAGAAGGCTCATCTGTCTCTTCATTTCATACCAATTTTCTGATCACTATAGTTAGAAAATTCCATGGATCACTTAAAACTTAACAGTTTTTAAACTGGCATTTCATATTAAAAGTAGGGGACATATTCTTGGAGCAGGAATAATCTGTGTCTTTTCTTCCCTCTATCAAAGCTTACATGATAGGTAATACAGGTTCAAATTATTTTATACCAACTCTTAAAACAATTTCTAGTTCAGCAAATACTATACTTATATCCCAACTAATACGACCAACACTTAAGTATTTTTACTCCAAAGAAACTAATTAAAATTGCATCCGTCAGCAACCACTTTGACACAGTTATGAAAGTTCACTGTAGTCATTTGTGATGTGAGTCACACTAAAGTGTTGAGATCTACCTTGCAGAACCAAGTACCCAGGATCCGGTTTCTAAAATGCACAATGGTCACTGGGCTCTGACATTCTTTGGAATGTCAAATAGGAATATTTAAACAGTCTCAGTCTCAGAGTAAGAATTATGGGGGAAAACAGTTTGAGCGGCAGAATTTTACTTTATAGTCAAATAGGAAGGTGTCCTGCTATTCCATATAATAAAGCAACCTTTAATAATCCTGATTCAAAGTTCCACAAATTTTTAAAACAGTAGAACTTTGTATTTAAAAAAAATCAGAAGAGATAGCTAAACTGCATTTAAAAATACTTGCACTACAGAATGCTTTTACTCTGTAAGTAAAAAGTTTTCAGAACTATGTACCTTCCAAGCAAATTATCAACTCATAAAAAGCACTGGTACTTTGAACAAATGTTATATAAGGAAAAACCAGCTGATATAATACTTCAATTCATTAAATGAGTTCCAATGACCTTGAATTAAAAAATTTAGTAATGTTTATTATCTGTATCCTCCTCCTAGTATACAAAACTTTTTAATACAGTACATGCAGTAAAGACTCAGTTTTTAGTGATTTCCGGACCAACGGCCTTAATCTTTGACTGATTTTCTAAATTTTCCACAATATCTTTCAGATAATTTTCATCTTTTGAGAAATAGACATATAATTTTCTTTCCATTTGAAGGAATTTATCAGATGCCAACATTTTTCTCTTTGTTTTCACATCAGCAAGAACATCAGTAAAAAGATGATTTAGCTTATTCAGCTTTGACTCCACTTGATGAAGCTGCTCCGTTAACTCCTAAAAAGAAAATAAAAATGTTTTTAATGTAAAAGTTCTATGTACAACAACAACTATAAACTTAATTGTAATTTACATTTCACATTACAATGGAAAGAATTAAATAATTTCATAATTATTCTCATGATGTTAACAATAAATAAACCTCAATCAGGGCCTCCCTGGTGGTGCAGCGGTTGAGCACTGCACTGTGGAGCTGTTGGCAGCGCGCAATGCGAGTTCGACGCCCTGACGGGGAGCTGCCCACAGGGCACGGCAGACCTCTGCTGCCTCGCCCGCTGCTCCCCTCAGCAGTGTTTTTCTGATCTGCCTGTTCTGCTCCCCACTCTGTCGCTGGTGAACCCTCTCACCGCCCCCGCCTCTGGCCTGTACCCCAGCTATGTGTAAATAAATAAATCTTTAAAAATAAATAAATAAATAAATAAACAAACAAACAAACAAACCAACCAACCAACTTCACCCTCTTTGGGGGAAGGATGAGCTTGTTTAAAAAAAAAAAAAAAAGATTTCTGGGCCTCCCTGGTGGCACAGCGTTTAAGCGCTGCGCTGTGGAGCTGTCAGCAGCGGCCATGCGAGTTCGACGCCCGGCCAGGGAGATTCCCACATGGTGCAGCAGACCTCTCCTGCCTCGCCCGCTGCTCCCCTCAGCAGTGTGTTTCTGATCTGCCTGTTCTGCTCCCCGCTCTGTCTCTGGTGAACCCTCTCGCTGCCCCACGCCTCTGGCCTGTACCCCAGCTTGTACGTATAAATAAATCAATCTTAAAAAAAAAAAAAGATTTCTTAAACTAATCACATTAGGATGTAATATCTATTAGGACGGGTATTACATATTATAAAAAAGAAAAAACAACAAGTGCAGGCGCGGATACAGAGAACTGGAGCCTTTATGCACTGCTGGTGGGAAGTAAAATGCTGGTGGCTGCTATGGACAACAGTTAACAGTTTCTTAAAAAGTCAAACACAGAATGAGAACATGAGCCTGCAATTCCACTCGCAAGGTACCTAAAAGAAGTAAAAATGAACAAATACGTGTTTGCCCATGGGCATAGCAGCATTACTCACAACAGCCAAAAGGTGGAGACAAATCACACTCAAGTGTCCCTCAATGGGGAACATGCCGCCTATACATACGATGGACTATTAAGTCACAAAAAGAAATAAAATTCTGACACAGGCTACAACATGGTCAAAACTTATGCTAAGTAAAATAAACGTAGCCAAAAGGACAAATATTGAATGAGTGCATTTACAGGAGCACCTAGAGTAGACAAAGTCACAGAAACAGCACTTATCAATAGAGTAGATGACCAGAAGCTGCCTCCTGGAGAAATGGGGAATTACTGTTTAATGGACAGAGTTTGGGATGATGAGAAGTTCTGGAAATGTGCAGTAGCCACAGCTGCACAACATTATGAATATACAGTCTGGGAACATATATGTGTAAAAAACTATAAATGAAAGCAAGCACATAAGGGAAGGGGAATTATGTTAGAAGGAACGTGCTATCCTTAAGTGTACACAGAAGATTTTAAAGATATAAGGGCAACAATCCTTTCCTTGCTAAAATAGGTGAAAAAAATTCAAGGTGGTTTTGTTATTTTTTCACTCTTAGCATAAGTATTACATGATCTTTTTGTCTGAAATACCTTACGAATTTTTAAGATTTAAAACTATTTGAACAGAAATTAGGAGATAAAACAGAATTTGGGGTAATATTTTCCTCATGTTTATTCCCTTTAAAATATCTTTGATAATGAACATTTTTAAAAGCATTTTTAATTATAATGGCAAGCACCCACCTGATCACTAAGCAGAAGCTGCTTTCCTCCTTGATACAAAGCATCACAAAGCATGTCCACGTCATTATTCAACTTGGAAAGAAAGAAAGAATGTTCGCGAGTAGAGATTTCCAATTGATTTTGTGCTAAAGAAACATCCTGTTTTAATTTCTGAGCCGCTTTCTCTAGGTTTCCTTGGGTTATAAATAATTCTTTTTTCTTATTCTCTCCTTCTAAAAGTTGGTAAAGCCTAAAATGTAAAAATGAAAAAGGGAAAAAACGCTGAAGTTAATACAGTTTTCAAAATGGTTATCTATACTATACAAGCATACCTTACTTTACTGTTCTTTGCAGATACTGGGCTTCTGACAAAATGAAGGTCTGTGGCAACCCTCCCTGGGTCAAGCAGGTCTACGGTGCCATTTTTCCAACAGCGTGCGCTCATGACCACGTTTAATTAAAAGGTATATGTTGATTTTTAGAAAATGACACCGAATACTTAACAGGAAATAATACAGTGTAATCATAACTTTGTACTAGGAAACCAAAGAAACTGTGTGACTCCCTTTATTGTGGTTGTCTAGAACTGAACCCACATTATCCCTGGGTATATCTATACTGGGAAATCTTCAGGAATAGTTAAAAATTGAAAAATATTATCTATCTGCTGCTAAATCAAGAACGGAAAGCTCTCCAACTAAAATACCATATCAGTACAGAAATAAATGTATTTTAGCTACTGTATCAGAAATATATATAATTACTACACCTGAATCCCCAGTTTTCCCATTTCCAATTTTTAAATGTAAAATTCTTTTGATTTTAACTGTCATTAACCTACTTCAAACAAAGCACCACTTTGGCGATATCCCAAGAAAACACTTCTTTCAGAGAATGCAACTACGATATACAAATAGCAACAAACTTAAAACAGAAGATCAGACTCTGTTAAGGGAGACCTAGGGCAAATCTATCTTGAGATTTTCACATCTTAGGATCTATTTTCAAAGACTGTGGTGGATTTAAGAAAACAATTGAAAATACGCATGTAATATAAAATATTTTAAAAGTACCTAAGGAGCTACATTAATAGTAAAATTGATACTCCAATTTTGTCCATATTTGATTGAAAAAGTATCTTGATGAGCCCTGAGGCCACTTTAACACTTCAAAAATCCTAAGGAACAAATGAAAAAAAAAAACTGTGAGGCAACGCCTTACACACAAATTTGACAAAGGGTCCACAGTGTCTTAGAATTTAAAAAATTAATTAACGAAGCTGCGAGAAACTTCATAAAACTGGCTCAAGCTCAAGGCTGCCAATTATGTTCCTGCAGGATGTGACTGCAAAATTTCAGGGGCACACTCACATAAATCATGTCAACGCCATGCATGAAACTGCAATGACGTAGCCCCAATCAATGGCTGCCATTTCGCTGAGACCAAAGTGTTAAATGATTTTACCCCAGTGCTGGGGAAAAGGCAGTAGTAGGATTCAGTTTTGACGGCTTTGACTGTTCAGCCCTCCAATTTCAGTGTCCCCACACCACACCACACCATAAACTGCTCAGACGTCCTGGCATTCTTTCTCACTGATTCACCCGGCCAGACACAAAAATTAAGTCTTCTCCTCCCTACCACACCTTCTCTGAATTCCCTGCCCAGCAATACTACATACCCAGCTAAGTTAAAGCTTCCTGCCTCAAATCTAAAACAAGGCATCTAAATAACGGTGACTAAATGTGCCTCGTACACACACACAAACGTGCGTGCTTAATTCCTCCAACCCCAGCTCTAAAGTAGCTACTTCCAGATTTCACACGAATGGAAAAAGGAGCCAAATTTTTTTAAAGACACAGAAAGGTGGCAGAGAATAGGAGGGTCAAGATTAGCGGAAAGACTGCTTAAACGTTCACAATTTCCGTCCAACACTACTGCTTTACAAAAACCCAGGCAAAAGGCTCAGGAAAGAAACCAGGCGCCGCACCTCCGGGCGGAACGATCCGCGGCGCCCGCGGTGCTCCTGGCATCGGCCTGGCGCGAGACGGCGGGGTCTGCCAGCACTTGCAGCCGCCGGTGCAGCGCCGCGTTGCCGTCGCTAAGTTCTCGAACCAGGTTTTCAAGCTGACGACATATGTCCCAGTGTTTCCTCAATTCCATTTCAAAGGACAACTGCAGAAGCTCAAACGACGCCTTCTGCTCTATCAGCTGCCGCAGGACGGCCTCCCGCCGGGCCGTGTGGCGGCCCTGCTCGGCCAGCCGCGAGTCCAGCTCGCCCTTCAGGAGCGGCAGGCTGAGCAGCCGGGCGTGCTCCCTGACCAGCGCGGGCAAGCTGCGGCCCCTCACACAGGCGATCTCTTCCTCGAGCTGAAGAACGTCGCTGCCGAGGCCCGGACCCGGCGTGTCCCAACTGTGTCTGCCAGCAGCCTGCGCGCCGGGGCAAGCACGTAAGGCCGCGGCGAGCCGGGCCCCAACGACCGCGCCTCCCACGCCGGGCGCCGGCCAGCAGCCCGCCCGCCGCCCGCCGCCGGCCTCGGTCCCCTCGCCCCCTCCGGGCCCTCCCCGGCCGCGGCCACCCCGCAGCCCCAGAGGGGAGTTCGGGGCGGCGCCATCCAACCGCCGCAAACCCAGACTCGGGCGCCACGGCGGCCGCGCCCCGCCCCGCCCGCCCGCAGGGCCGTCCCGGGCTCACCTGGCCGGGGCGGCGGCGCAGCGTCTCCTCCGCCCGCTGGACCCGCGCGCGCAGGCCCGCGCCGGCCGCCCGCAGCTGCAGCAGCTGGTGCTGGGCGCACGCGCGGGCGAGCTGCAGGCGGGCGAGCTCCAGCCGCCGCTGCTCCGGGGCGCCGGGGCCCGGGGCGCGGGGGCCGTCCTCGGCGGGGCCCCG
>PVIJ01001385.1:0-57039 GCA_004024925.1 Scalopus aquaticus
TCATCCATCTTTTCTAAGGAAAGTTGAAAAGTACCAAAATGGGGACCTCCCTGGTTGCATGAGAGTTGTCTCAGGGCTATCATGCTATCATTTCAGTGGAATAGCCAGGGAGCTGAACCACATATGGTGCAGCAGACTTCTCCTGTCTTACCCACTGCTCCCCTTAGTAGTGTATTTCAGTAGGTCCACCTATTCTGCTCCACACTCTGTCTCTAGTGAATCCTCTTATGCCGCCCTCCCATCTCTGGCCTACCCCCCAGCTCTATGCATCATAAAAAAAAAATGAATCTTTAAAAAAAAAAAGTACCAAAATGTACTTCAGCAACACCAAAGCAGATCCCATGTCCAAGGAAGAATGGGAACCTAAGAATTAGTCATAAAATAAAGCCAAAGAGCCATAAAATGAAGTATTGAGGGTAGATTTGTGTAGTTTGATTATAAAATAATCTGTTTAAAAAGTAACCATTATTTTTAAAAGTCTGAATAACAACCAGGATGATTATGACACATATTTCTTTTTCAATAAGAAAAATGGAAGGACTGTTGCAAAGTAAGCATAAATCATGGCCCAAAGAAAGATTAAGTAAGCTAAAACAAGGCATTCACTTGAGAAATGTATAAAATATTGATATTAGAAAAGAATATACATTTCATTTTATCCTAGGAACATTCTCCTTAGAGCAGTTAGGATTATAAATCCTTCCTTATAAATTCAATCATACTATCAAGCTCTGTAACAAATTCTAGACATATAATCATTATACAAAAAATACCATCATTTGGACTTTAATTTCATAATGAATGTATAGACGAAGCATAGAAAATTTTATTTTAGTTACAAAAGAGTATTATTAAAAACTAATTATGCAAAATGAATTACAAAATAGAAAGGACTTCTGATATCTGGTCGGGAATGTAAGGAACTTATATTCCAATAAAAATTGAACAAATAGTAAACCAACAGCTCTTCCTAGATCTGTTAGAGAATTGAGTCACAGGGCACACTGCTGCCCTCAAAACTGGAGAGAGAGGGCCTCCCTGGTGGCGTAACAGGTTAAACGCAGCACTATGAAGCTATCCAGAGCCACTGTAGCACGAGTTCAGTCCCCAGCCAGGGAGCTTCCTACATGGCAGAGCAGACCTCTCCTGCCTCGCCCGCTTCTCCCCTCAGCTGTATATTTCAGTCAATCTGCCTGTTCTGCTCCCTACTCTGTCTCTGGTGAATCCTCTCACCACCCCACACCTCTGATCTACACCCCAGCTCTTCTATGCATAAATAAATACACCTTAAAAAAAAAAAACCTGGAGAGACAGGCATGCAGATACAGAGAACAACAATTTGCAGAGCAAAAACCTACATGGAAACTAGTGCCAGTCTCCTTTTACCATGTACAGGATGACTAACTTTCAACAAAAAGATATAAGGCAATTTAAAAAGAAAACAACACAGTTTGAAAAGCATCAGTGTCAGACTGATCAAAATAGCTATGATTAATATGCTCTAATGGATAAAGTAGATAATATGCAAGAACCTATGAGTAAGAAGAGAGATTGAAATTCTAAAACAGAATAGTGGGAGATCAAAAACATTGTATCAGAAATGAAGAATGCCTTAATGGGTTCATTCATAGACTGGATACAACTGAGGGGGGAAAAAATGTCTGAGCTTGAGGATATGACAATAAAAACTTCCAAAACTAAAAGGTATATAGAAAAAAGACTGAAAAAATGCAGCAGGATATCAAAGCTCTCTGGGGCAACTAAGAAAGGTATCACAGATGTATAATGGGAATACCAGAAGAGAAATTTCCCCAGATTAATGTCAGACACCAAAGCACAGATCTAGAAAACTTAGAGAATAAGAAAGAAAATGTCCCCCAAATTACACATAAGTATGTAACATCACATTCAAACCGCAGAAAATCAAAAGTAACGAAAGAATTCTTAACAGAGATCAGAGTGGAAAAGTCATCTTACTTAGAGAAAAACAAAATAAGAAATTTATGTGTTTTCTTCTCAAAAACTATGCAAACCAGAAGGGATGAGTGAAATATTTCAAGTATTGAGAGAAAACTGACCAACCTAGAATTCTGTATCCTACAAAATTATACTTCAAAAGTGAAGCAGAGGGCCTCGCTGGTGGCACAACGTGTTGAGTGCAGTGCTGTGGAGCTGTCGGTGGCTGTGGCGAGTTCGATGCCCAGCCCAGGAGATTCCCACATGGTGCAGCAGACCTCTCCTGCCTCGCTTGCTGCTCCCCTCAGCAGTGTATTTCGGTCAATCGGCCTGTTCTGCTCCCCACTCTGTCTCTGGTGAACCCTCTCACCACCCCACACCTCTGGTCTGCATGCCAGTTTGTATGCATAAATAAATAAATCTTAAAAAAAAAAGTGAAGCAGACTCTCTCAGACAAACAAAAATTGAAAGAATTTGTTACCAGTTCATACTGATAGCGGGCAAATGGGGCTACAAAAATTATCTTGGTTCTGCACCCGTGCACACAATTGCAAGACTACTCAGGCTTAGGGAACAATAACAATGGGATTTATTTAACAAACAGGAAAAAGCAAAGAATTATTAAAGTCAACATATGGCCATTTACCTTACTTAAAACAATGTCCAGTCCTTTAAGTCCCAGAAAAGTAACAAAGATGGTGTCTTCCCGCCACTGCTGATGTGGAGCTCCTCTTCCAAACAATAGGCCACATTTTCAAAATGGCGTCTTCCTTCTTCTTTGGACATGCAACAATCAGACTGTAGGCCAGGTTCCAACTCACGAGGACAACACAAAACACAACTGGAGATGCTCCCAGAACTGCCATGGTGCCCCAGCACAGCACAAGGCCAACAACACTGCAAGCAGCAAAGTCACTGAAGATTCAAAAACGTTTCTTCTTTTCCTACATCATGACGACTGCTTCTTCTTCTTTTCTTACATCGTGGAGACTGCTTTCTCTATTCCTTCAGCATGGCAACTGTCTCTTTCATTCCTACATCATGGCAACTACATCTCCTTCTCCTTCAGTCCCTTTTATTTTTCATCAGAAACTCTGCCCCAAAATGCAAACTTAGCATTTTCCCTGGGGCTATTCATTCTCATTAGCAAACCCCTCCAGGGGGCACTACCTTTGCCAGACTTTGGACTCAGCCCAGTTACAATACCATAAGAAATGTTAAAAGAGAACAGACCTCTGAAGAGTTGTGATCCTATACCTTTGAATCATACAGTTTTGAACACCAATCTTACCTCAGTTAAAATTTTTTTAAGGTGGGCCCCCCTGGTGGTGCAGGGGGTTTAGTGTTAGCACTATGAAGATAATGGCAGCCACTGCAGCACAAGTTTGATCCCCTGCCAGGAAGCTAACCCACATGGCGCAGCAGACCTCTCCTGCCTCACCTGCTCCTCCCTTCAGCAGCGTATTTCAGTAGATCCAACTATTCTGCTCCCCACTCTGTCTCTGGTGAATCCGCTCACCACCCCCCACCTGTGGCCTGCACCCCAGCTCTGTATGCATAAATAAATAAATCTTTAACAACAAAAAAAATTGTTTTAAAGATTTATTTTTATATACAAGCTGGGGTGCAGGCCAGAGATGTGGGGCAGTGAGAGGGCTCACCAGAGACAGAGTGGGGAGCAGAACAGGCAGATCAATGGAAATACACTGCTGAGGGGAGCAGCAGGTGAGGCAGGTGAGGTCTGCTGCACCATGTGGGATTCTCCCCAGAGAGGCATTGAACTTGGGCTAGGGGTCCGGACAGGACAGCTCCACAGCGCTGAGCTTAACCCATTGTGCCACCAGGGAAGCCCACACACACACAAAAAAATTTAGGGTTATGAAAAAAGAAATGTTAAAAGAGACAAAAGGAAAATAGGTCAGAATTCAGATCTACATAAAAAAGGAAGAGCACTAGAGAAAGAATAAAAGTAGGTACTAGAGAAGGTAAAATAAAAACTTTTTTCTTACTCTTATTTAATCTAAGAGGTAACAGTTTGTTCAAAATAATAAAAGCAACGGGCCTCCCCGGTGGCGCAGCGGTTAAGCGCTGCGCTGTGGAGCTGTCGGCAGCGGCGACGCGAGTTCGACACCCAGCCAGGGAGAATCCCACATGGCGCGGCAGACCTCTCCTGCCTCGCCCGCTGCTCCCCTCGGCAGTGTATTTCTGATCTGCCTGTTCTGCTCCCCACTCTGGCTCTGGTGAAACCTCTCGCCGCCCCATGCCTCTGGCCTGTACCCCAGCTTGTATGTATAAATAAAAAATAAATCTTTAAAAATAATAATAATAATAAAAGCAACAATGCATTTTATGAATAGAGCCAACTTGAAAGAAACTGTGGAGGTAGATACAACATGCAATAAAGTATACAGTCACTAATTTCCTCATCTTATCTAGTAGAGAATCAAATTTCACTAACTTGTTAATGAGTCAGGAAAAAAGTTCAAGTATAATTTTGTAAGCTATAGAGCAATTTACTGAATAATTAAAAACTGAAAGGAAGGGTGCAGGGAAACTGAGAAGTATTGAATGTCTAAACTTCATCTCTTTCAGTGAAGGAAATCAAGAACTACCGACAATTGATAAAATAATAGAGACAGCATATTATTTAAAGTACTAGAAATATCCATAAGAAGGACCTAACCCAGAAATGTTCCAAGACCAAAACTACTGGCCAAGATTTCAAATCAAAAAGTCAGAAAAAGAACAAAACAATTAATAAAAATGATAGTAAAAACTAATCAATAAAATTAGCATTGTAGCTAAGATAGACATTTTCTTATATATCTAAAGAAAATGTCTGAATTGTCTAAATGTCTAAAACAAACTACTAGAACTGATTTTAAAAGAGTAATAAAGTAATAATAATAATAAAAAAGATTGTTAAGGCCTAGAGGACTTTATTTTTTCAAATCTTCAAGGAAAGGAAAGAAAGGCAAAGAAAAAAGAGAGTGAAATGAGAGCTTCTATTTTTATCATAGTTCTGATACCAGAACCTGGCAAGGGAGGCATTGAAAATGAAAATTAGACAATGGTTCTTAACCTACTTTCATGATGGAACTTCAAGAGGGTTCACAAATAATTGAAATTATGTGGGTAATTGGGTCTATCTGTCTATCTATCTCTCCATTCAACCAAAATTTATCTAGATGTATACATGTATCTATATAGCTGTATCCTATATATATATTAAATGATATGCAATACTTCTCTTGATACATTTATATGAAAAAACTTATATTTTAATTCTGAAAAGAGGATACAAAGTTTTCATCATATTTTCAAACATGCCTATGACCTTTGAAAAAATCATGACAATAGAGCAATTTCACCAGTGAGAATAAATATGTCATAGATAAAATATTAATGAAATGAATCCAGCGATATATTAAAAGCCATTTATATAATGATTTAGGTGATTTTACACACCAAAAAACTGAGATAGTCAACACAAGGAAATCTATTTTAATTACCATAGTGATTTCTAGATAGTGGGAATATAAGTTTTACTATTTTTTTGCTTTTCTATGTTTTCTAATTTTACTACAATGAATATGTACTTTTTCTATAGTAACAAAAGTTTATTTAAAACATCTGGATGCCTCCCTGGTGGCCTAGGGGTTAAGTATCACCTTTGCAACCTGAGTTCAATCCCTGGCCAGAGAGCTAACCCACATATGGTGCATCAGACCTCTCCTGTCTTGCCCGCTGCTCCCCTCAGCAGTGTATTTCACTAGATCTGCCTATTCTGCTCCCCACTCTGTCTCTGGTGACTCCTTTCTCCCCCTGCACTTCTGGCCTGCACCCCAGTTCTTCTATGTATAAATAAATAAATATTAAAAAAGAAATTCAAGTAAAGTAAGTAAAACAAATTTTTAAAAATCTGATTGTATACTTTAAAAGCACCACTGGTAGTTGTTTTTTTTTAAAGGTTTATTTATTTACACATACAATAGCTGGGGTATAGGCCAGAGGTGGGGGGTGGGGGTGGTGAGAGGATTCACCATAGACAGAGTGGGGAACAGAACAGGTGGATCCACTGAAATACACTGCTGAGAGGAGCAGCGGGCGAGGCAGGAGAGGTCTGCAGCCCCCTCTGGGAAGCTCCCTGGCTGGGGATCAAACTCGTGCTGCAGTAGCTGCCAATGGCTTCATAGTGCTGAAACTTAAATCACCATATATTATGTTCTCTATCAATAAAGGAGAAAATCCTTAAGCACAAGTTTATGGTGAGCAAAGGCATTTAACGAATCTTAACAGAACTAAGAATTATAGAAACCAGAAATAGAATACCTACTTAATGAAATGAAATAGCACAAAAATTTGTATTTTTCTTAAAAAGTTAAATATTAACAACACTCTAACATTACGAAAAAGATAAGGATGCCTCTACTGCTGATCTTATCCAATGTTTTTATGCCATTTAAAGCTAATCCAAAAAATAGAATACAGAAAGACATCATAAGTAGAATCATATGAAGCTATCTCTTTTATAGGACAAAATGGTCTAATAGGAATTTCTTATGACTTACCATAAAACATATTTGAAAAGAAAAGACATCATTATTTACAAATGATACGAAGTCAACCTATGAAATTTATGGGAATAATAAAAAAAGTTACAGCATATATAAGAGTTCAATAAAGAGGCCAGATAAAATATAATAGCTTTCTTAGATTCCCGGTAGTAATCAGGGAGAAGATATTTTTGCTTTAATATAAACTATGTTTAAATATAAAATTTTATAATATAAAAATGTATAGAATCCATAATAACAATAAAATCTATGAAGTACCTAGGAATAAATTTAACAAGAATTTTGCGAGATTTATGTTAATAAATATAAATTTAAAACTTCCCTGAAGGACTTTGTGTTAATTTCTCTTGGGATTGCTGTAATAATCACCACAAAATGGATGGCTTAAAACAACAAAAGCTTACTCTCGGGCCTCCCTGCTGGCACAAAGGTTTAGGTCTTAGCACTATGAAACTATCCACAGCTACTGCAGCATGAGTTTGATCCCCAGCCAGGGAGCTTGCCACATGGGGCAGCAGACCTCTCCTGAGTCACCTGCTGCTCCCCTCAGCAGTGTACTTCAGTAGATCCTCCTGTTCTGCTCCGTATTCTGTCTCTGGTGAATCTTCTCACCCCTCGCCTGCACTTCTGGCCTGCACCCCAGCTCTTGTATGCATAAATAAATAAATCTTTTTTAAAAATAAAAAGTAAAAAAATAAGAGGAAACCAATAGGAAGCAAATAGAAAAATGGTCTGCTTGAAGCCAATTTTATCAATAAGATTATTAAATGTATATAGACACCAATTTTTTAGAGATGACTAGAGTATAGGCTGCTCATTAGAAACATACCTTAAACATAAAACACAGATAACTTGGAAGTAAAAGGATGGGAAAAGGCATAGTATTGAAACACTCATTGAAAGAAAAATGGTATGACTACATTTATGAGACAAAATGTGCTTTCAGTCAAGAGTGTTATTAGAGATAAAGGACATTTCCTAACAATAATAATAACCCAAAATATATAAAAGGGTTGGCTTTTAATAAGACCTAACAATCCTAAATTTGTATGGACATCATAATATGTATTTAACATATACAAAGCAAAACTTAAGTGAAGTAAAGGAGAAATATACAAAGTCACAGTCATCACTGGAGACTTAATAAACATCCCCCAGTAACTAAAAACAGGAAGACCAAAAAGTCAATAAAGATATATTTAAACAACACTATTAAGCAACTTGACCTAATTTATATTTATAGAACACTATACCCAACAACTGCAGAATACACACTTTTCAAATTCACACCAAAGATAGACCGTATGCCGGGTTGCAAAGGAAGAACTGAAGAAATTTCGAAGACCTGAAGTCATACAAAGCATATTCTCTGACTACTATGAATATATCATATCAAAACATTCAAACTTCTAGAAGAAAGCATAGGAGAACATCTCCATAACTTTGGGGTAGGGGAAGACTTCTTAAATAAGATATAAAACCACTAATCATAAAAAAATAAAAATAATTAGACTTAATTAAAATTAAGAAGTTTGTTTATTAAAAATATCCTGTGAGAGTGAAGAGGGTCAGTTACAGGCTAGAATATTATTTTCCTTATCTATCTATCTGTTTATCTATCTAGTCATCCATTTGAGAGAAGGGTTATATCCAGAATGCATAAAGAGCTTGTATAAACCAAATAGGACAAAAAAATAAAACCCACAAACAAATAATTTAAAGAAGGGGCAAGAGGCTTGAAAATTCAAATACAGTATTCTCAAAAAAGAGAATTTCAAATAGCCAATCAGTATATGAAGAGGCAGTCAATATCATCATCAAGGATGTGCAAATTCAAAACACAAAATACTATTATACTTCCATCAGAAATTCTATAATTTTAAACATCAAAACATCATTTTGGGAAGGATATGGAGTACATGGAACTCATACAATTTCTGGTGGGAGTGTAGTTTTAGAAAACTGTTAAACAGTGTCTACTAAAACTAAACATACACCTACCCTATGACTCAGCAAATCTACTTCAGGTATAGGATGAAGAGAAATAAGTGTATATACCCAGTGAAGGCCATGCACAAGAACTTTCTTTTTTTTATGGTACTTTATTGAGGTAGTACATGTTACCACAAGAATTATCATAGCAGCTTTTTTCATTATACTCAGAAACTAGACACAGCTCAAATGTTCACCAGCAGGAGAATGAATTAGTGATCTATCTGTATTCATATAAAGAAGTTTAAAAAAAGAGAGACGAATGGACTACTGGTATACCAACATGGATGACTCCCATAGATACTACTGAACAAAGGAAGACATCGTGAAACTGGTTTCACTTATATTAGACTGAAGAACAGACAAATGAATTGATGTTGTTAAGAATTGATGTTGTTATCCCTGGGATGGGTGGACTGAGGGGCAAGAGAGAACTTTATGGAAACTTGGAAGTACTATCTTCATCTGGTTACTTAGAGGCATGCATAAGTAAAAAGTCACTGCGTGTATATTTCAGAAATGTACATTTTCCTATCTCATATCTGTTTTAGATACAGTTTTAAAAATGATAAAATTCAACAATACAAGAAAAACATTTAGTTGGCCACATTTTCTCAAAGAGACTGGCCAAGATTAAAGTTTGGATGGGTGTTTGCAGAAGGATAGTCTGTTGTATACTGTCAAGAGGAGTGCAAAATGGTCTACATTTTTGAAGGACAATGTAACAATATACACCAAAATTTTAATATATATAACCTCTGGCTCAGCAATTTCACTTTAGCAATTTAGTCTTATGAAATATTCACACAAGTTCTCAAAGATATATGTATAAAGAAGTCACAGAATCATTATAAAACTAAAGAGTTGGGGAAGAAACATGCTCGTCAGTAACAGAATAGTTAGATAAATTTTTAAAATCTAAGAACTATTTTATAGCCACTAAAAAGCTTGAGGCACACCCTATATGTACCTACTGGAAAGGTGACAAAAAACTGTGTAAACAAAAATGGGAAAGCTTGAGCTTCTAGTCTGCTTCTACCACATATCCAGTTACTTATACATTCTTTTTCTCAGTTTCTTTATTTGTAAAATACAGATAATAATATGATTCCCCATCATCCACTTCACAAGTGAGGATCAAATATAAAAAGCTCTTGGAAAAACAGAAATCATTATAGTGCAAAATATTATTCCTGAAAAAATATTCTTTGCTAACCAAAACTTTGTTTTTCTTAAATCTCTATTCAGTGCAGATTTTTTTCCCTATCATGTATTTAAACAAGTGTTTCTCAAAATGTGGGCAACAGACAAATCTCCATCTAAAAGGATGTGGAGAATTATTAAAAACTACTGAGCCCAGTCCAAAACCTACAAAAATTTTGGAACCCATAATTTAAATGCAAGTAGGCATTAAACCATCTTTCCCATTTCACTGAGAAGAGTTTGGGCTGAATTCCAGTAGTGGGAGCAGTCAGTAAGGTTTGCCCCCACTCCAAGAGTCAAATAGGCTGGTAAAAAAGCACAAATGGTGACCCCATTTACTCAACCACAGCAGAAGCCAAAGAATTTTCAATGAAAAAAACAATGTGATTGCCACTTTGTAGACAACGTGAACCCAGTTTAGCTTTAAGGATTGTAGATGTTGGAAAACACCATCTCCTGGGCAGCTGCTTTGATTACTGTCCCCAATTAACTTAGCAGAGTCTCAAAAATAGAAGGCAGCCTCTGTTCTGTTATATAATAAACAGTTCTTTATTTGAAATGACAATATTTACTTTTCCTATAGTGAACTCCAGCAGCTTACTAGGCAGTGGGCAAACAGTAGAAATGCCTAAAATGGAAACTTGAGAAAGCACTTTAGCTAGTACAGTTTACTCTAACTTTCTACTTAACCAACAAGTAATTAGAAGATCCCCTCCATGTTTCTCTGACATTTTATCTACTTTATAAGGGATGAGGGGAATCTATATGACTTTGTTGACATTTTATGTCTCTTTCATATTGTGGTAGGTCTTGAACATGTGGAACAGAGGTTAGGGAGTGAGTTCTCCAGAATTCAAGTGTTTAAGCAGAGCTGGGGTTCTCCCATCAGGAATTTTTCTGAGAGATTCTACTTAGAGCAGCAGGTTCAACCAATGACCTCTATGGCTTCTTTCAATAGCAGAGTCTCGTTTCTGTTTTCATAACTTCCCTTTCAAATGATCTTTGAAAAGGAGAAATATAATAAATTATGATTTTAATCTTTTCTAGTATTTAACCTCCCCCTTATAATTAAGAAGCTGTGACTTATGTGATCATGTCCTTTATTGTAAAAACCCTTTATATAACTTTATAAACAACATATGGCCAAAATTTGCAGTGTAGACAACTACTTTGAACATCCTCTTAGATTTTGTTTTCCATTCCTTTTACTGTATTGTGGCAACTCTCCACACCTATATTTCTTGAAAATCTTGGAGGAGGAGGACCATGTTGGTTACGCTATTCCAAAGAGGTCAGGCACTTGAAGGGTATGTTTTTTAAATCTTTCAGTTTTTAAGACAGCATTCAGCAGGTAGCAGTGGCTTCTTGTCTCCTCCCCTTCCCCTGCCCCGACTCTTATGTCCTGTTCTTTAACCAATGACATTTGCCTAATTTTTGTTTCTGGGGCTTAGATTTTCTTCAGAGGTCTTACCTTCTTAATCTCATTCTCTTGGTCTGGTGTCATTTTCTTGCTAACTCATAGAGAAGAAACAGCCACTTACAGAGTACAGTTTCCTATCTAATTGCTAGCTAAAAGCATTTTAATCCCTACAAAATTCTTCAACCCAAAGACCTTCCCACTCTTCCTCCATAAAAATCTTATCTTTCAAAATCATAGAGAAAAGTAGATTCTGGTTATGTAAAAATTTGAGTTTAAACTATTTCTACTTTCAGAAACTTCCATTTTTTAAAATGTTCCTACCTCAGGCAGAGTATTTAATTCTTAAAGAATAATCCATTAACCAGATGTACTGAAATTATATGGGGTGCTTATTATAATGCAGAGTCCATGGTCCCATTTAAAATCCAGGAGATCAAAATCTGTAGGGAGAAGGCCCATTTTTACAAATTCCTCAGTTGTGTGCCTTCTAAAGTTTCTGCAGCACTGCCTGCAAGATTAACCAAATCCTTAATTTTCTGGAATTTCTAATATTTCTTCTCCTCAATAAACGAAAGAAAGAATTGTAAGCATTGGAAATGCAGGCCAAATCTTGTCATAGAATATGTATTCTATTGTAACCCTGTTTGTGAACACTTAATAGCTTCTCTGTGGGACAGTTAAGCTGTAGTAATTACCTCATGGTTCTGTAATCTGTGTCTCCTCCCACATGACATTTGCACCAACTAAAACTATGGCTAATTTCCAGTAAGGATAGAAAAACTACCAGATCTGGATGGACTGTGCCACTTCATGTTTCATTTTTTTTCTTGGTAATTTAAAGATGTGTATGAGATTTTTCACAAATCTTAAACCTGAATTATAGAGTCCAACTTAAGGGGAAATATATTTTACACAGGTTCTAAATCTAAATCACTTTAATCACAGATACCCTTATGGATAACTGCTTTTTTGGTAAATTAGGAAGGATCTGAGATTCATAACACTTATCCCTAAACTTCTTCTGAATATAATTCCATGGACAAATTATACAACCTCTCTGCCATATTTTTGTGATGGGGATAATCACTCTTTGTAATAAGGATAATGCCTCCCAAAGTTCTAAGAAGATAAATGAGATCAGGCTCATAAAATGTTAAAGCTTCTTTAGTGAGAGATCCTATAAAAAGTGTAAATTAGTAGTATTACTTTTATAGGCCTTTAATGATTTATCAACCTGTCAATGATGAATCTCCCTCTTGAAATATTTCACTTCTTGATTTTCAGGCTTACTGGAGTGATACAAATTGATTTTAAATTTTCCTGGAGTATATCTGGGAGCTTTGAATTTTGGTCAAAAACAAAAAAATAACATTACCACCCTCCGAAATACACATGACCATCCTAAGACTACGGTGTGCATCTTTAACTTGGCTTTCCATTCACTAGATTATTGACCTTACTAAACCATTTGGGTCATCAAAGCCTCAAGTGCTTTGGGCTAGCTAAAGTATCACAAAGTCCACCAGCTTATTAGCAGTAAACCCTAATGTAGGAAAGTGATTAGAAATAAATTATTTACTTGATGTCATTCTTGCTTGTGAAATCATTCCAACCATTTATAGTTTCAGTTTCTATTATGCAGACTGTTCTTTTAAAATTTTGATTATCCCAAATTACGGATTTTTGAGACTAACTGGAAACCACGTCAAACCAACATCTATCTGCATATCACGATCATTAAATTCCTTAGTAGTGAGGAACCTCCAGTTGGCTCAAAAGGGTGTTCAAAAGTTGTTCCAATGTCTTCAATTTGCAGAATGGGAGAAGGAATGGTAAAATGTGAATAAGTCTACTGTCATTATCATACATAATTGTGTTAATTTAAAAGTTTATTTTATAAGGACAAAATATGTAACTTTCATGGAAAAGAAATAATGCTGGAAAAAACATTAAAATCTGGGGTGTGTGGATAAATAGATAAAATGGGTTTACAGATACAAAGAAGAGTGAGTAATGCATGTAATGGTGTGTTGAGTTGCTCCTCTTGAACAGTAGTAGGTCCATATGGAAAAAAAGCTTCTGGAACTAAGTAAATGACAAATCACTATTGAGAAGTTCCTTGCAGAGCTACATGAAAGAAAAATATTTATATCCATCTTGACAGTGGCTACAAAGAGATCTGGGGATAGTTCAGTTGCTTGGGTTTGGTTGACTTCATTTCTTGAACAAATTTGAGAACTAAACATACACAAATGTTCCCAATATTTTCTGAACAAGGAAGTGAGATATTAGTACTTTTTTCCCCTCAGTGTTGTAGCTACCATTATAGCAGCTGTCAGTTAGCCTTAACTTTAAACCTTATAGAAGGATCAATATATTCTGATTTGAGAGTTTCCTCCACATGGTAAAAATAAAATGTGAAATTTCAATGTCTGGCATGAAAAATTTTAGTAATACCCAGTACATTTTCAGAAACTAGAGCTTTTACATAATATGGAAGTTTTAATGTTTTGAAGGTTCAGTCAATAATGTAGTGTACAAGAGTAAAGACTAAATTACCCATTCAGAAGGGTAACTCTATAGCCCACAAGGCTGGATCCATGTATGCAGATGGACAGATACACTTCATTTCTCTTGGGAAGTTGAGTTTTAAAAAGCTATCACTCAGACAGATGGTTTTATGATTGCATGAAAAAAAGGAAAGATAACAGAATTGCTATTAAAAAATAAGATGCCTTTTTGAGTATTAATAGATGAAAACATCATCACTTAAATGAAGATGTGACTCAAAAAAATGTTTAAAATTGCAAATTAAAAAAATCTTGTGCAGAAGATTTGGAGCATATGGACACCCACCCAGTTTGCAATGAGGGCAATGGGAGCCCCAGACTTCAGCTTATTAAAGATGACCTTTCCCCTCTCTAAAATTTCAAAGCTGACGTTTCAAGTGCTGAGCAGACTGTGTGCCATATGTAACATGACCTCAGTTCCACTCTACCCGAGCACTGATGGCATCACTAATGAGAGGTGAAAGGTCCTTTTCTTGCAGCTCTTTCAGAAACCCACCAACTCTTGCTTGTGGCTCAACCCTCCCCCTCCTGTTCAAAAGAAATGTATTTAATACACAACCTCAAAACATTTTTATTACAAGTCCATTTGCTTATACCAACAGCCAAATAGCAGGATGTACAATCACATGCAGAAGAAAATATTTATTTTGACTCAGAAGGCAAGGGATTAAGAGAACATTGTATTAACCTAGCCTTTCATCTGTGTTTTAAAGGGAAATTCTCCAGAGGCGTCCATTGAAGTTCTATTTTTTTTTTTATAAAGAGTATCAAAGACTTTTAGGAGCCCAGGTGTGTGTTTATCTCAGAGGAAGAGAAAAAGGAAGAAATTATATTGGGGGGAAGGCAGCATTCACAAAGCTACTTCAGAAACTGCAGAAAGATGTATGTGCAGGAATTTTTTACAGAAATTCCTACCAGCCTCCCCCCCTTTTCTCCCTGCTGCTTGGAAACAAAATAGCTTTTTTCCTAAGCAGGTTGTTATCATATTCATGGCATGGTCAATTTCCGTCTGCCAAGAAAATATTTAGGCTGATCAAAGAAATTAGAAAATCGGATGAATAGAAACAGACGTTCCCACAAGAGAAGCGTTTCTCAATGTGAAAAGACAAGCGGATTGCAGCCCACCCAGTCATTTATTCCTGCCAAAAGCGGAACTACAGGGCCACCTGGATTCTACTGGAAGGTCTACGAAAGAGTCCAGTCTCCCCGGAAAATTCACAAGGAAATTGCCGCTGGAGACTCTCTGGTGGCAGCCATGTAAGAAGTGATAGGTTCTAATGTCTATGTACAAACCAGGAGGGCCTTTAACTACTTCCATTTATACAGAAGGGCCTTTCAACAGATGAGTGAGTTTGGGATTCTTTTGTTTTGCTTTGCCCGGTTTATTATAAGCATGGGAAGACAAGAATACATTATCCTTTGTAGAGGACAGAAGGATGAACTTTTGGAATGGCGGGTTAGCACTTTCTCCGAATTAATATAAATTCAGTTTTAAGATGTGTGAATGTGAGTTAGGAATGATTCCTAGTAGTTGTTCCGGGACCCTCTAGACTCTGCGTGTTCGCCACGGTGAACCGGTGACAGAAAATGTGGGTCTTTCTCCCTTCGTTGTTTCTGGACAAGGCGTGCCCAAACCAGGTGAGGTTGCTCGCTGTGGCGCTTGGGTGTGAATGATTGGTTGAGTCGCGATTTCATTCCGTAGGACTCAGAAAACAGGTAAGTGGACTCTGCTCTCGGAAAGAGGATCCAGAACCTTCCTCCCGCTCACCTCGGGCAAACTGGAGCATCTCACTCGGCAGTGTGGCGTCATCGACCTTACCCCGAAGCCTCCAGTTTTCCGAAGGAGAAAGCAAAGGAGAGATGGTCTCTAAGGAAGGGTAAAGGGGACCTTTTGGGGGGCGTGAGGGAACTAAAAAGGGCCTTAGAAGGCTGCCTTTCTGCCAGTTCCTCTCGGGGCTATGAGGCGCTAGCGAAGCCATGGTTCATCAAGAGGTTCCGGGCTGTGGGCCGAGAATCCGCTTTGCTACCGCAGCTCCTACCCACTGCGCGCCCCTCACCTTGGGGGCTCAACCCGGCAGGTTTTCTTTTCTTTTTTGTTTCGGTTCCTGCGGGCCCGGCCTAGGATCCTTTGCCAGTAAGACAGCGCCCTCTCTCTCTCTCCGGCCGCGCCCGCCGCGGGCCTGAGACCCCTCCCAGCTCGGCTGACCTCCCCACGCCTCCTTTTCACCCCCGCCCTCCGGGCCGGGTCCCCTCCTTCCTCACGCCCCTGTGCCTCTCCATCCCAATAACCGACAGGGGAACAACCGAGAGAGCCTCGGGGTCCAAAGCCCGCACCGTCCCGGCCGCTGGGCCGGCTCCGCGGGAGCAAGCGACCTCTGCCTGCAGGACTGGGCGGAGTCGTCGCCGGCGCAGACGCGGCGCCCGAGAGCTCTCGGGCTACCCCGGGGAGAGGTTCCCGGAGCAGGCGGCTAGGCTGGGGTGAGGCCTGGTTCCCGAAGCCCGGCACAGCCGGCCAGCTGGCGGGGCGGTGAGCACGCGGTGCCGCGACCTCTCCCGGCGCCCATGCTCGGGGACTTGGCTTTGCGCGCACACTTGGCAGAGCCGCTTATTGCCGGGCCCCAGGAAGGGCTGTAGAAACCTGGGCCCAGACGGGCTTGCGGGTGATGGGTGGAGGGGGCGGGTGAACTTAAGGAGAGACTAGGAAAGCTCTTACGGCCTTGAACCAAGCTCTACAATAGCCCTTCGCAGTCCATGGGCTGCCTGGAAGCCTTCTCCTGCTGGCTTCCAAGAGGGCTGAGCCACATACAGCAGCGGTGCTGAAAACGCTGTTGTCAAATCCAAGCTGAGGCGGGTGGGCGAGACGCACGGAGGGGCATGGGTGAGTGGGCACCTTCCCAGTAGCCTTCACCCATTATTTGCCCCACAGCCAGAGGATTGGTGCTTCAGACAAATGACGCGCGAGCCTTTCGGGAACAGAGGCAGTCGAACATCTGTCCGCGAAAATCTGGATCTTTGTGAACCCAAACAATGTACTTGTGCGGGAATGAAAAACGTTTCCCTTGGCGTGAATTTACACCGACCTAGACACAGGCCTGAAGTGCTCCAACTTCCCGGAACCCCTCTTGGAGCTCGGGAACCAAAGGGGGAGTTCGCCTTGAGCTGACCCAGCTGTAGTGCTCAGGCGGCTCCCAGAAATTCACTAATTGAGTCACAAACCACCGGCCGCCCCTAACAAAGCGATCCATCTCCGCAGCTCTGCGCCCAATTTGTCCGAAGCACTTTCTTCCGCAATTCAGAAGCATTATCTTGTTTTTAAAAGTATCGTGGCAGAAATGTGGCAATTATCCTAGGCTCGGGTTACGCTAAATGGCTTTAGGCTGAGAAAAGCAAGAATACAAATACTGCGAACGTGCTGATCGCCTCGCTGCCGGGCCTGGAACGCTGGTTGGGGAGGCCAGCGAGATATCCGGCCGGGAGCGGGAGGTCCGCACACGCTGACTTCGGTCCTCTCTCTCTGTGGCACCAACCAGAAAGAAGTGTTGGTTGGGCCTTTATCCGGAGACGTTAAGGATTTCCTTAGAAGCTGAGAGAGAATGGGTCTTACTTAGCTGACCAAGCTACTGGCCTGGGCTTTGGGTCAGAAACAGGTTGGAAGCTTCAGGCTAGGCTGGGGTGAGGCTAGAAAAGCCAAGGGTCAGCGGCAGGGATGGGGGAAGAATCCAGTTTCTCATCAGGATTGCTGCACTAACATTGGGGAGCAGGATGGCCTGGGAGAAAACAGCCGACTCCGAAGAACTGGGAGAGGCTCTTGCGCTAGGAGTAGGCCTGACCAGGGAGTCCTGCGGAGGCTGAAGCGAGCGCAGGAGAGGCTCAGAGACCTGGAGGCATCTCCGCACCAGGAGGGAAAAAAAAAAAAAAAAAAAAAAAAAAAGCTCTAACGGTCTTCATTTCGGTCCGCCAGGGTGAGTTTGGGCCTGGACAAATGGGAAGAAAATAATAAAGTAGCAAAAGGCATTCGTGTGTGAGGGCCGGGCATACGGATGCCTACTTGCCCCGGCTCCCAGCTGCCCAGCCCACAGTGGTAGCCACGCTGTGCGTGTCTCTTTCTCCTTCTGCTCAACCAGCCCCCACATCTTGAAATAATCAGCAGCGGAGAAGGGACTCGTCCCCCTGGCATCTCAGGTTAAAGAAGGAGGTCCAGGAAAATGTGGTAGAGCCATTACAAGAAACCCGAGCCGCAGTCATCAGGGACTCCAATTGCCATCGCATTAGGATTGATTAGAGACCAGCAGTACCGTAATGACCCGGAAAGAGGGGCAGCCGGGGATTATTAATATCAGAATGTGGCGGGGCTAAAGGGAGGGAGGGAAGAGCAAAGTGGGGAGGAAAACGTTTTAAGTTACTAGGATTTATATATAAGTGCAGGCTTACCTGAGGAAACCGGATAGGCAGTGGATCACGCAAACAGTAAATCTAATTGCATCTAAAATTTCACGAAGCCTGATTTTTTTTGGGGGGGAGGAGTAAAATTATCCTGAAAACCAGACCAACTACATGTTTCTATAAACATGCAGTTTTATAAACGTATTGCAAGAATTTCAGTGACGAATTCAAGGAGTAGTGCTGGATGTCCACTTTCCTTACCATTGGGCCTCAAGTCACATTAGGTCTTCTTTCCAGGGCTTTGGGGCAATGGAATGGACTTTCTTTTCTGCAGCATCTGTAGAAGAATAAGCCAAATTTTAATTGAAACAGGGATACCTGGGTAGTGATTTTTGTTTTTTTGTTTTGAGACACCGACGATTAGGATCCCTAAGAGATGTAGAGAAGAGAGTGGTTTGTCTCCTTTCTTGGACTATGAGCCAAAACAAATCAGCCCCTGATGGTCTGGGCTGAAATGCAACTCACTGGATAATTAACTCCATCTTTCCAGTCCACCCTAACTGTTTATTTAGTGTCACCCTGCATTACCGTCACTAGCACTTTCCTCTGAACAGGAGGAACTGCAGGCTTTCACCTCCCAAAAGGAAATTCTTTTTAGCTTAGACAGATGCTGTATTCAGGATGTGCATTAGTTGAGAAGAAAAGTTGATTGGAAATTCCATGGAAGATAAGGACTTGGAGAGTGTCTTTTTGTTAACTTGCCCTAAGGCAATATTAATAAAGGGAAGGGGGAACCAGAGTGACTTATATTCTAAAGAACTGATTGTGATTACACTTTCCTGCCCTTTCCAGGAAGGGGCTTGGCATCTGATGTTTAGTGGCATCTTCTGGCTCAAGTGTGAAGGTTAGCTAGTCCCTGGGCCTAAGCCTTTGCAGAAATCAGCTGAAGTTGGCATTTTCCTTCCAGGTTGCCAACTCACCTTCTCCATCCTATCCGCGGGTGGCCCCACCTTTGGACACTGCCGCTCAGCTTGCTGATCCCCACCTACTGAGCCCGACGCTCTTCTGCACCGACTTCTGCGTCTACTCACCCGGCGCTGCCAGGGTGCGCGACATCAGCACGCTATGTCTGGGAACCCTCACTGCGCTCTGGTCCTGGGCAGAAAGAAATAGACACAGGCTCGCAGAGCCACGAGGAAGGGAGTAGAAAGGAGAGAGGGGAAGAAATAAAGAGTTCCAAAGAGGGGGTGAAGAGGGAGGGAGGGGGAGAGAGAGAGATGATAAAAGAATGAAAGAATAAAAAAAAGGTTCACACAGAATGAAGGAACTTCCACTATGAGACAGAGAATGCCATAGAAAAAGACATCAAGGAGAGACACACTTTCAGAGAGAGACCTGACTAGACGTGGGGACACACTCAGAGGGAGAGAATACACCCTCCCCCCCCAAATACACAACCTCCCGACTCTGTCTTCCTCCAACGTGAGCTCTCTCTGGGCGGTGTCTCTCAATCAATTTGTCTGTCCCTATCTCTCCTTTCCCCGACCCCAGTACGATGTAGAGAATGTATTTTCAGAAGTCAGGCGGGACGATAAAGATTTTAGCAGCAAGCCGGGCTAGCAGCCCTCTCTGTCCAGGTGTGGGATGGGGGCGGGGGTCTCCAAGCGTCTTGGGCTAGGGCAGCATTTTCGCACCAAGGAAGGGGGAGGCTCTGCTCGCACGTTTCCCGCTTCCAGGCGAAAATTCCCTCCCCTTCTCTCCCTACATACATGCATAAATATATTAGGGGAACAGACAAATCTTCATTGTTCAGAAATAAGCCGTGGAGGCTGGCTGGCTTCCCTCGGCGGGGCTGTGTGAGGCTGGGAGGGGGAGCGGGAGAGGGAGGGAGGCCGGAGCCGCGCGGATCCGGTGTCACGTTGCAGATTCCCACTAAAGATAATGAAACGTGATCTATTTTTCAGAACAGCAAGTGGATGGGAAAGAACCTTGACAACACAAAACTCATTTACTAATGGACTGGTTTTGGGTTTCTCTTCTCCCGGTCCGCAAATCGCCCAGCCTGAGCCCTCGACCTATTCAGACCTCGCCGGGAGCGGCGTCCCCCAGGAGGCAGGTGGGCGACTGCTCCCGCCCGCTCCGGCCGTCGGAGCTCGGGATCCTAATGGTCGAGAATACCAGGAGTTTCAAACTAAACAGAATAAAAAGAATGTTGTCACTTCAGCCGGGATTTGGGGCGTCTCCACACTGTCCGAGAGCCACGACACTTTTTTATTCAAGAAACCCCTCCGAAAATCTTCCCTTCTAAATATCCGTAGGAAGAGTAGGGTCTCCGCTGTCGTTTTTTGGTGGCAAAGGGAACGCCAAGAAAGAGGAGCTACAGCCCCAGAGCATCTCGCTCCGATTCAGAAAGGAAACAAGTTGATCCCAGCCAGAGGTTTTAAAAACCAAGGCCTTAAGCCAAGATAGCCCAGAAACACTGGGGAAACTAGTGTCTCGGCATTTGCTTTCCCATGGACCGGTATGAGTACTTGGAGGTTACCGGAACCTCCGTACAAAAGAACCCAAACCAGGCGTCGGGAGCGGGTCGCCAGCCGGTGTTACCCTCGAGAGTCGCGATGCGGTGAAAGCAGTAACTAGCTTTGCTTGTTCCCTTTAAATCCCCGGCGCATCTCTGTTTTTCGTATGATTTGCATTGACAGCAAAGGTTTTAAGTTACTAGAACAACTCAAACCTTTCTGTGTGCGATTTAAAATGGATCATTTGGTTTATGTGGTTTGTAAATTCATGTCATTTTACTTCTTTTAGTGGTTTTCAGTGAAAGGTTCCATTTTGGGAAACCTTATATATCTGAGCCAATAATTAACATTTATAACAATTGGTTCCCCTAACCAAGGGATCGAAATAGCAGGTAGGCTCGTTGGTACAAAACGAATAGCACTTTTCCTTTCTCATTATGTGATCTATTGGATTAAAAGTGAGGAGAAAGGCTGGCTGGCCCAAACGTGGCCTCGGAGGATGACACTGCTTCTCACCAACCCCGGTGCCTATGATCACCACATCCGCAGGGTTGTCTTTCCAGTTGTCGCCAACTTCTAGTTTGTACAGGTTCCTTTTGAAGAAAGATGAAAAGAAATAGGCAGAGAGATCTGGAGGACAGGAGGTGGAAAGGTGATCGTTTTGGTGTCTAATTGTCATCTCTATTTCCCATCATATCTTGTAAATTTATACCGTTCTTATTGTCCTAGCTATGCCTAATTTCCTTATACAAAATTATTAATCATAAACTACACCCCTTACTCAACTTACCATTTGTCTTTTGAGAGGCATGGCTGTGCTTACAGAACCTCCCCCACCCCCGCACATATACATTGTCATTCTGCACACTTGCTCCAGACTTCAGGGTATTAACTGATTTTTAAAGCTGAGTTTAAACCTCCGTTCCGGTCCTCACACAGCTGCCATGTCAATAAGGACTGTTCCAAGCAAAGACATTCCTTCTGGCAGGACACTGCAGACATCGTGAGCACTAAAATAAGATGGTGAGGGAAAATTACCGGACACGTGGGCTTGGGCTCACTCATGCCAGACTTCCAGTTTAGAAAGTAAGTCTGGGCACACCGTGTGGTAGGGGCTTTTTTGAAATATCTGCACCCATTAAATGCATTTTAAAAACAATACTAAACAAATGAAATAGAGTCTGTTTCCAAGGTCTAATTGCATGGGATACTACAGAGTTTCAAGTATGCAAAAAGCATTGTCTGGGAGTTCATCAAGAGTCTACTTGCAATCTCCTGAGAGGCAGCAAGGAGGTGGAAGCCATTCTGAGTTTAAAGTGTGCATTGCACTGGGTGCACTGGACTGGGTGCATTATTTTAAAACCATATAAATAATACAAGGGGAAACCCACATAGTACTTCTCCTCCCACTTATGTCTCAATACGCAAACAGTTCTGTGGTGCTGGGCTCTGGCTGATGGAACCAAAACATATTTAAAGAAGACAAGCAAGTTTAAAGAGTCTAGAATTTGTTCTTTGCATTCACTAAGAGGGCACATTTAAATCAAAAGCATTTTTGAAGTGTACTTAAAATTCTGTTTTGAACTTATCTAATCAGAGATAAGTATAGTCATAAAGTCACTCTTCCCCCACCATTCAGCTCCCCTTATCTCCCAGCATTGTTCTTATCTCCTGCCAGTCTTAGCTACTGACAATAGATTATCTTTGTTTAGAAACGCTAATTGTTTTCAAAATCTTTTTAATAATTGCTTTGGAACAAGGTGCGCAAATGAGGCTTAAGTTAATTACAGCCTCATTTGTTTGTGCAGTTTTACTAAGCATTCTCCACACATACACAAAACAGCAGATGATGGGGCTGAAATTGCAGGAGAGCTCATTCCCTGACAGTAAAAAAAAAAAAAAAAAAAAAAAAAAAGAAGCCAGAATTGCCACACACACACACACACACACACACACACACACCTCTTTATTTAATCTTCTTTGGAGCCGCTGTCGCCCTCACTTTGAGGGCAACGTCCCTCTCAGATCAGGGCAAGGATTATGTTACAACAGAACTGCTATTGGAGCCCGACACAGTTTTATTTAATTTACACCCTATCCAGAGTATTTCGTACGAGGCTCCCCAAACATTTTTGCTAATAGCCGACCAAGTACAGCTTCTTGCCATTCCTCTGTGGCAAAGGTAGTCTTTGGAAAACGCAACTGTGCAGAGAGGAAAACTAAGTCCAGAAGCCGTCTTAAATCATAGAACATTAACAATACCGAATCACAAATGAGCCCTCCTAATCTGTAACTGCTCAGCATCTATGCTGTAAACGGCTCTCCTCTTGGTCCCAAGAGTGGCAGCCCTTTGAGAAAGGGGGAAGCGCTATCCAGCTGGGAGTACTTCTGTCGTTTGGAAGTTGGTGGGGCTGGGGTGGCGGAGGTGGGGGGGGGGCGGTGGAGTGAGGGTAGTAGGAGTGAGCTTGGTGGAGAAGGGGGAGGGGTGCAGCGGAGGAGTTTAGGTTTGACTCCTGGAGCTGAAACCAGTCCAGAGAGAAGTTACTCTTCACGCGGTTGCAGCCCAGAGCCCAAGACTGCTCTTGTATTATTTATCGCGTTCCATAAGCTATTCATCAATGCATTATTTATTCATTCCAACATTAAGGTAATTAAATATGAGCTCACCGGGAAAGGACAAGTCTGCAAGGGACCGGAGTAGGGAGAGGAGGGGAATCAGAAGGTCTGGAGTCATTGATTTGTGCAGAGATGTGCGCTGTTGCCCTTAGGTAGCATTGGAGAAGGGGCTCACATTGCAGTGTCCTGACGCGCTCACTCACTCCCACTCCTCCGCCTCCGAACAGCTCGGTTCTCCCCCGCCGCCACCCCCCCCCGTGGCTTCCCACCTATTGGGGGGTTCTCCTCCTCCCCGCACTACCTACCCCCCGCCCAGCTGCACTGCCTCGCCCTCCCCGCGCGGGGTGGCGCGGCCTCTCTGCCCGGACGGCGGCGCGCAGGCTGGCCAGCCCCGGATAGGCGCCGCTTGCAGCCAATCAGCGTGCAAGGGACGCTGCGCGCTTTAAGGTCGCTGCGGAGAGAACAGAAACCAAGTTCCCCGGCAACAAGCAGCATCCACCCGGCTAGAGGCTGGAGCCAGCGAGGCCCAAAAGGCTGCGGAGTGAGTCGGCCGATCGGTGTCTAGCGCGCACTCCACTGTACCTCATCTCCTGCTCCTCTTCCACGGCTGTCCACCCCCAAGTTTCGACTTGCTCTTTCGCCTACGCAAAGCCTAGGGAGGGGGTTAGGAGCAGCCGCGCCCCCCTCCTGAGGCCGCCGCCCCCAGCATTTCTGCTCCGTTCCCTGCAGCGTGCGCCCGGGCAGTGCGCCCCGGCAGGCCCGAGCCATGTCGATGCTGCCTTCGTTCGGCTTTACGCAGGAGCAAGTGGCGTGCGTCTGCGAGGTTCTGCAGCAAGGCGGGAACCTGGAGCGCCTGGGCAGGTTCCTGTGGTCGCTGCCCGCCTGCGACCACCTGCACAAGAACGAAAGCGTGCTCAAGGCCAAGGCCGTAGTCGCCTTCCACCGCGGCAACTTCCGTGAGCTCTACAAGATCCTGGAAAGCCACCAATTCTCGCCACACAACCACCCTAAGTTGCAACAACTATGGCTGAAGGCTCACTACGTGGAGGCCGAGAAGCTGCGCGGCCGACCGCTGGGCGCCGTGGGCAAATATCGGGTGCGCCGAAAATTCCCGCTGCCGCGCACAATCTGGGACGGCGAGGAGACCAGCTACTGCTTCAAGGAGAAGTCTCGGGGCGTGCTGCGCGAATGGTACGCGCACAATCCCTATCCATCGCCTCGAGAAAAGCGGGAGCTGGCCGAGGCCACCGGCCTCACTACCACCCAGGTCAGCAACTGGTTTAAGAACCGGAGGCAAAGAGACCGGGCCGCGGAGGCCAAGGAAAGGTACGCGGCGTGCTTCCCGCTGCTCAGGCGACCCCTGGAAGCCTTCTCTCCCCCTCGGTCCTTTCCCGCTTCCGCAGGCGCCCTCCGCCGCATCTTCCCGGCGGGCTGGGGCCGTTCCGCGGGGCGGCGCCCAGGCCTCCGCGGTACTGCGGAGAAAGTTCATGAACTCTGAGATCGCTTGCTAGGATGGGGGACTCCTGTGATTTGAACGCCGGCGCGTGGGTTTCTTGGGGTGTGCGTGTAGGGAAACATTGACTCTAGGTTTGTTTTCAGGTCTCTCTGACTGGCTGGTGCTAGTGAGGAGTAGAGGATGATTTTCTAGATGAACTAGAGGGGTAGAGTTGGTTGCTATTGCGAGGAAAGGGGTTCGATTGGACTGAAAGTCTCGAACCTCTTTCCTTTTGCTCCCCAGAGTGATGGAGCTGGCCTGAGACATCTACTTTGCCCCCGCCTCTGATCTGTTTTTCACTCCCTCACTCCTAGTAGTCTTTTGAGTGAGAGGGCTCTGCTTCATTCTGCTCTAGCTGTACAGAGGGAGGAATCTTTCAAAAGAGATGCACACGCACCAAAAAAAAAAAAAAAAGAGCTTTGGGAGAGTTCGCGCTACATTTACTCCTGGCGCCCCAGGAATAGAAAGGATTGCTTTTTGCTCGGCTTCGCGCGTGGTCCCGCTTCGCGGCCAGTCTGGCTGGCTGCCTGCACCGCCGGCCGCGGACGAGCTATGGTCTCCAGTAGCATACTTTTCTCTCTCTGGAGCTCTGAAGGCATTTTTTAAAAAGCCTGTCTCTGCCTCCGTTCTCGAGCCAACATCCCGGGCCACCTGGCCAGACTCCATCCTTCCCCTGTAGAATTTCCGACTGTGACAGGGAAGAGCTTGGGGGAGGCGGCGGCGGTACGGAGAGCTCTGCGAGAAGCAGAGGAGTTAGGGGGAGACTGTCCCCGGCTTCCTTTGTTGGCGTCTGAGCCTGGGGCCCGAAGATGTCGCCTCTGCGGTCCCCTGTGGGTGGAAAAGCACAGAGCCTGGGTAAATGTATTTGAAATGGGCTTTCTGAGATAGACTGCCAGCGACGGGGAGAGAAACGGAGAGACAGATCGGCTGTAGGGATGGAGAGGACCGGTGTTCTGGAGGCGGAAGTGGTGAGGGCTTCGACATTCGGAGGTTTACTAGCACTGAGTGTGGTGCCCGCTAAGGGGACAGGGACTGTACGGTTCCAGTGAGACTTGAGTTACAAAACGGCCGTACTGCAAGCCAGGCCCGAGGGCCCACTCCCTGTTGAAATCGGAGAGACTGGCTGCGCTCCCTGTGTTTACTCAGGTCACTGGGCCGCTTTGGACACCACTTCCCATGACCTGTCCTGTGTCTCTGAAACCACAACCTCCGGGCAGGGGGGCAGGGGAACTCGACATTTAATTGTTTCCTCAGATGGGAACAGGGCAATTGACTTGATTCACCCCAAACATCTGTGCATCGGGTAACTGTCCCCTGATCATTTTCTTCATCACTAACAACCATTTGCTGGAGGAGTTTCACACTTATTTACTTCTAAATGTGGTGCTAGTTGATAGATATTTAAAAATAATTGAAGAAATTTAAAAAGATTTTGTATGTTTCAAGTGAGTCCTGGTGATCTAACCTTGTAAAATATGAGTGTAAAGGACGTGGCTCCTCAAGAGCTGTCTCCTGGCTCCCCATTTCTCCAGTTTCCTCTGTTTGCTCACTAACCCAAGGACCCTTTGGAGGGTTGGGAGGGCAGGGTTCCTCCATTTGGGTCAATGACTGATTGCACAATGGCCCTTTCCTCCTTCCAGCTTCCCTCCCTCCACCTCACACTTTTGTAACCTACTTTTTTTTTTTTTTTTTTAACCATATGGTGTTGTCCTCTATTTCTTAGGGAGAACACCGAAAACAATAACTCCTCCTCCAACAAGCAGAATCAACTCTCTCCTCTGGAAGGGGGCAAGCCGCTCATGTCCAGCTCAGAAGAAGAATTTTCACCTCCCCAAAGTCCAGACCAGAACTCGGTCCTTCTGCTGCAGGGCAATATGGGCCACGCCAGGAGCTCAAACTATTCTCTTCCGGGCTTAACGGCCTCGCAGCCCAACCACGGCCTGCAAGCCCACCAGCATCAGCTCCAGGACTCCCTGCTGGGCCCCCTCACCTCCAGTTTGGTGGACTTGGGGTCCTAAGTGGGGTGGGGCTGGGCCTGGAGGAAAAGCAGTGACTAGGGACACTTGTAAATAGAATTCAGGAACATTTTTGCAGCTTGTTTCTGGGGTTCTTTGTGCATAAAGGAATGGTGGACTTTCACAAATATCTTTTTAAAACTCAACATCAACAATGATCTCAAGCTTAGTTGCATTCTCCTCTCCGACTCTTTCTACTTTTGCATTTCCCCCCCTTCCAGAGCAAAGATCAGGAGAAAAAAAAAAAAACCCAAACAAACAAAGGCACCCAGTCCCCCAGTCTTGATTTTGGGCAACCCTTGTATCTACTTCAGTAGCCTCTCTTTCTTTTCAGTGAATGCGGATTACAAATCAACTGGATTTTAATCATTTTTTTTAGCTTATATATGGAAAATGTTTGGGAAGAGGAAAAGGAAATGAAAGAAAGAGGAGAGAGAGAGAAGACAAAATAGTAAAATAATGAAATTAAGAGCCTCCTGTCTGGGAGGAGCTGGTTGCATTCTTAAGGTGAATAGGAAAAATATGTTCTTATAGCTTTTTTTTGAAAAGGAAAATTACGTTTACATTTTTCATATTTAGTGTTAAGCAATTTTACATAGATTAAAATGACAGATCAGTATTAGGGGGGGAAACAAGTGCCTAAATGTCTTAATGCTTTCTATATGAGACAGTTTGAAATAGAAGCAACCATTAGTAACACAGCTATTTTTGTCAAATTTAGGGTTTTTTGGTTGTTGTTTGTTTTCTTGGGTTTCTTGATGGCAAACTTAATGAAAAAACACTTTCCTGAATGCCATTACTTCTCATGCCCCTGAAGCTTTCATATCTGTAGCCTACTCCTGTGAAGGGTTTTCTCCTGTTCCTAGTTTCTAGCTTACAAAAATATGTGACAAATCTGGCAACCTGGTATTTGTTACTAAAACAGCATGTGTTTTCAGGTTTCTTTTCTATTGTACCTAAACCAGTCTAAATTAAAACTTAGTAGAACACCAGGAGTATGCTTCTGTTTCTGAAAGGTGAGTTGTTGTATTGTTGTCATTGCCCCCTCCCCCTTTTGAACAAATAGTTTTCTTTCTTTCTTAATGGTGGTTATGAAATGCAGGGTACCTTAAAGGCCATCACCTGAGCCAAAAGTGGTGACTGACTTAACTATGTGACAAAAAACGAGTGAATTTAGCTTTGGGGTATTTATTTTTATTATTTAGATGTGCAGTTTTGTTTACCACTAGCTCTTCTCCTCAGCGTTTATATGTTAAATCAGCTCTTTTGTATTAACAAGTTTATGACAAGACTGTGAAAGAAAAATAACTTATCTGCTTGGGGGGAAAAGGGGAATTAGAACAAGTATAGCAACATTGTGAATTAATCTGTACAAATAGAAAGCAGACCAGCAGGATAGGAACTCTGCAGTACTGCTGAGTAGTGTCCAGAAAAATAATGTAGGCTCCATATTATTTTTGCCTGGGGCAAAAATGATGTATCTTTGTATTTAGCTTTTAAAATTAGTGAAACAAATGGCATCATTTATTAAAATTCTCAGGATAACAGGATTGGCTTACTTGTGCTTTGTAAAATATTGTTCCCCAGAGAGAGTCTATTTATTTTCAGTCATGACAGTTTCATAATTTTGATTTTCCTCCATCTGTAAGTGTCACTATTAATATATTCATTTCTTTCTTACCTTTCCTTGATCTAGGGGACTGAAGTGTTGAGAGAGAGAGAGAGAGAGAGAGAGAGAGAGAGAGTGTATGTGTGTGTGTGTGTAGTAGGGAGGGGATTAAGGCCTTATTTTGAGGCTTTCTTAAAATGTCAAATGCCTTTGACTGAGTTCAAGGGAGAAAGGGTCACTGTACTTAACTGTAGTCACTTTTACTTATAAAGTCATTTTTCCGCTCAGTGATGGACAGATGTGCACACAGCCGCTTGGAGACCATCATTTGGATTGGGAGCTCAGGGTCCCAATCTCCCTTGTTAGTGTTTTGGATCATTAAGTTGGTGTTTATTTAAGTCACTAGGGTGTTTATTCTCCACGTCTTGGGCCACGGAGAAATGCCACCCTCTGCAGGAGGGGCTCTCACAGGGGATCTCGGTACATTCTTCACATTCACTCCCCAAAACAAACACCCTGCACAAAGATAGCTTTCAATGACCCTGACAGGCTTCAAAGGACACCGCGGAAATCTCCCTGGAAAATAAGGAAGGGCCAATTACTTTAATTTCTTACATGCCCTCCCTTCCTACTACGATGCCTACCCCCCACTCTTTCAGCTCTGCTTAGCATAATTTTAGACTCATGGAAGTTGTGTCTCTCTGGGTGCCCTGGCCCACTTCCTGCTCCCTTGGTTGGTGAATCTTGGAAATATCTACGGATCTGGCAAGGAGCAGAGCTGGGCTGGTCCTGTAAAAAGCCCTTGTGATTACGGCTTGTAAACTCGTTAAAAGGACAATTTTCTGTCACAGTCATAAACTCTTTGTAAAACCCCGGCACTCGATCCAGAGCGCGCATATTCCAGATGTGTTTAATAAGAAATTGCACAATATGCCCCCCTCTACCACCCTCGGCTCAGTCTGGCTAACCAAGGACAAGCAGGAGGAGGTGAGAAAGCTGGATATTACTTTGAATTTTCTTGGCAATCATTTTAGTGCAATCATTAGGGAGAACTAACCATATTTTTTTTTCCTCGAGGAAATCTTCGAGGACCAGCTGTTAAGGGACCTCCAATTTACCTTCTCTGCGTTGCAGTTTAATGGAATTAAAAACCACTTCGCGTTTCTTCTCTACAGATTTCATAACGATAGCCAAAAGTAATGAACAATGGCTTATAAATAAAGTGTTTTTTAGGATGAAATCCTCCAGCACTTTGCCAAGTTAGATGGAAAAAAAAAACACCCAACTACAAGGGAGATTTTTTTTTCTTTTACTTTTTAAATCTGATCACACGATTGTTCGGTCCCCACTGCCTGCTGGACTTGACCTCTTGGTTGAGGACAAAGTTTCTTAAATCCTTGGAGGCCAAGGGGGTTGGCCAGCGGTTCTCTAGTTTTTAGCTTAGCATGTAGGGACTCAAGAACCCACAAAGCACCACGAGCTGCAGGCAGGGAAAAAGGCGCCTTTGAGGCTGAACACCGCTGGTCTTGAACCTCTTTTCTTGGCAAGGACAGCTTGGTCTTGACCCCAGATGAAGTGGAAGCTTCCAGGAAGAGGCAGTGGCCTTGGTGCTTTTGGGTGATCTCTGAGTTTGCTGAGCAACGACCTTTGCCAAATCGCTCTCCCCCGCACCCTGAGGACCAGTCGGGCACCTGACCCTGAACCCACGCGGAGCCGTCCTTCTCCGCTCCGCCGCTGCTCCCCAGCCTGAAGGAGCTTCCCTCCAGCGCCGCCCCCGCCCGGAGGTCTTTGCAGAAGCTGCAGGCACAACTCCAGTTTGGGGATCCAGAGGCTTTTATTCCGCGCCTTTCCGGCTGCAGAAAACTGGGGAGCTTCTCCTACCACCCGCAGACTCCGGAGGCGGGTCTTGCCATTCTGCCCTCCCGGGCGCGGGCAGTCCCGGCGCCGCGGCTCTCTGCTCCCTGTCCCGGCGGGGAGGCTGCCAGGCTGGCCTCCAGGGCGCGGCCAGGGAGGAGGCCGCGACCGGAGCTTCGCGGGACAACGCAACTACCCTCGTCTCAGACACTCCGAAGACATCTCCTCGGCCTAAGTGGGGGTTCCCTCTTTGAGTCAAGGGCATGAGTTCCGCTCGAGGCACGTGAGCAACGTGGGGTGCGCGGCCGCGGATTTGGACCATGCTGCATGAAGGCGTGCGGGTTGCACACCGCTCCCCAGCCCCACAGGCGGGAGCCCTCTCCGGTCCTCAGACCGGAGGGGTTTAGGGCTCAGAGCAGCTGGATCAGGCCTCTGAACCTGGTTGGGAGGGGGCCCAGGCTCTGCCACCCATTCCCTGCTGCCCTTCCTGGCGGGGCTCCTTAGCCTTCTTCTGGTACAGCCTTGGCTCTCCTGCTTGCGTTCGACGCATGGGTGCCAGGCAGAAAAGGTGCCCCTTCCCGGGTTTGCTGCTAGAACTTCAAGGACAGAGGATGCGGTCCTAGTTTCCAGAGTCTTAGGTAGGATGGGGCGCCAGCTCTTCTTTGGTTGGGCCGGGTAGGGCGTTTCGCCTCTCTCTCTTGCATAACCGCCTCTCCTATACCCCCTGCCAGGCGCCACTGCAGGAAGGCACCGGCCCAGGCCCGCAGAGCACTTCTGGACGAGCGTGGGGGCAGGGATACATTCTGCCCTTTTTTGGTGGTTGGGTGGCTTTGGCAGGAGCAGGTGGGTCGGGATTTAGGAAGTACAGTTGCTGGTGGTCCACGTTATTTTCTTTTTCTCCCCGAGCTTTCCCCAGGAATAGGAGACTGAAAACCCTTCAGAATACTTCCCGCAGCCGTGCAAAGCCAGTGGAACTGTGCCCACGTCTGCCCCACTTCGCACCTGAGGGGCAATTCATGCTGAAGATACCCAAGAGCTCAGGCCCTTGGCCTTGCAAGCTCGCTCTGCGGTGTTAGGTGTGGAGGGGGGGACATCTTGCTGCTGCAAGCTCAGGTTTCCTTCCCCAGTTTGATTGAATCCAGTAGTTCCACCTGGAAGATTCTCTAAAGCGATGAGTGAAACATGCAGGAATGAAAAGAATCAAAATCTTGGGCGAATTGTTGGCTTATTGTCTATATAGAAAAAGAGCTGGTTTGGAAAGGCCTCGTTTTCTCTAGTTTTTAAAACCGAGTGTACACATACAACTTCGCTCCAGCTGATGAAATTGGAAACCTGTTCTCCCACTGAGGACGACAATCAGTGTTTTAGACGCTGTGGTCCTTTCAGACAGCGAGGAACAACACTGCAGTAGCATTTAAAAACAAAGAGAAAGAGACTGCTTGAGGCGTGTGGCCGCCAGCCTCTTACCCAATTTGAGTTTCAGCTTCTCTCCTTTTAACTTGTTATCGGACAGCCAAGACTCCAGTTCTCCAAAGGTAGAATAAAACCACTTGGAGGGTTGCTGCCCCTACTACTTTGCTACCGGGAGTCTCCCTCCCTCTCTCCTTTTCGGAAAGTGCTCACTTTTGTTTTCTTTTGTAATGGCTTAAGATAGTCCGAAAATCACGTTATTTTCTGTGCTCAAACAGGAAAATGCAGAAAGAAAACCATAAACTTAAAACCAAAACACTAACAATCTTATCTTTGAAAGAGAAAAATGTTACTTCACACTTAACAGCATTTAAGAGTACCTGAAGTTGCTACTCAATTATAATTAATATACCACTAGGTGCTATTGGCTGCTCTCCCCTCATCACTGTCATTAGTGGTTATCATTAATAAGATAGATAAGTGGAAAGATAGATTCTGGTGCTTTAACTTACCATAATAAGGAGGCATGGAAATGTACACCAGCTCCCTCCATCTGGCCTCTGTATACTTTCCACTCTCCTTCACTTGGAAGATAAATCTTTTATGGGACTGATATAGCCAGATCTAAACAGAAACATTCATGGATTAATACAAGGCAAATTTATTTTAATTTGCTATATAATTTATTTTAATTTGGGATTTAAAATTGATTTTTAGCTTTAAAAATGCCATGACTTATTTATAATAGACACATGAATTTTTAAAGGGGTAGTGGTGGTTCGAGACCTGAGTTGATATACTTCAGGGATTTTAAAAGAAAAGACAGTCCTATGCTACATATTTTTACTGGCATAAGCCATTGAATTATCTTAAGATTTTTAAAGGAAATGTCCTTTAACATTTCATAGAGCTCATGAGTCAGCATCCCTGATTTTAAAAATCTGCAGGAGGAGAAAGCAAACTGTACAAAAATGAATAATGATGTAATATATATAGAAATAAAAATGAAAATAAAAAATCTGCAGCGTCCAGCCAGAAAAACTTTAAAGCCAACTTTCTAGGTGTTATTATTTAAGTATTTTTACAAACTCCACTACTTTCCTTTTTTCCCCCTTAAGGCATGATTGTGTCAGCTTTGCAACACTTCAGTTCTAATTTGAGTTGCCAATTATCTAAATGATCTAAATACCAGGAAAAGGCAGTGGGCCTGTGAAAAAAATAACAAACCAAATCAACCCACACGACTGTCACATCTTTAGTTGACCCTCACACAGATATTATATTTAAACTGTAAGTTTCTGTGTGCAGTAAGGTTCCCCGGCATTTTGCAGTGTATGTGTCTTGTGTTGGAGCAGAAATTTACAGAGCTTGTCCAGAAAATGCACATTTCAAGTGTGAGGTGTCATAATCTGCAATACCTTTCAAAAGGCAATTTTACCTCTAAGTCAAAGAGGTAGTTATAAGAAAGAAGCATTAGCTCTATATTTATTTAGAATGCCAGGAATGAAAGTAGGTAACAAGCTTAAAAATAAATAAGTAGATAGGTCAATATGTCTTAGTATTTATGAAGTAAAAAGAACATTTAAACAATTGAAGCCTTGTCTGTCTTCAGAGATGTGTGGTGAATATTTTCTATGCGTTGCTGATGCTATATAAACATAACATGCTTCCTCTGAAAGTCAAGTCCTTGATTTTAATTGAAGAATAATATTGCTCAGGGCTCTACCTCTTAGTACAAATAGCTAATCTAAGAAAATCAGTTCTGGGAATCTGGAACCAATGGCTGTTTTAAAAATAAACAGACAAAATCTTCATAAAAAAAAGCCAGGAGGATTATTTTTACATACAGTATATCTCCTCATTTCTTACAAAAAAAAACTTTTATGGAAAACTAAAAGGTTGAATGACAATATAGCCCCCTTTCTAAATGTCTGTTAAAAAAATAAGTTTGATTTAAGGCTCTCGAGATGTTCTGGTTAACTTATTCAACATTAATATGTAATAAAAGCAAATATGTATGCATTTCCTTTTTCCTTCTAATTTTTTAAATTTATTTTTTTAGGGAGGGAAGCGATACTGGAAAAAAGAAACAGAATAGACAATAAAGATACAATTTAAAAATTTTATTCTTATATTTAGTAAGTAGCATGTAAACTGTAGCCACACAAAGAAAACCGGTAGACTAATCTTTCTGCTTTAGTTCAACTAAAGCAAGAATTAAATATTTAAAAATTACTTTTGGTTTAAGTCAGGAATGAAATGAATGAGAAACTTTGCCATCATTTAATTTTCTAATACAGAACCCATTATGGATGCTTCAAATGGGTGACTTAGGAGAGTTGGGGGTGGGGAACACCCATTTACAGAAATTTCTTGGAAACTCATGTAAGATTTTCCTTTGATTAGGATCAAGTCCAACTGCATTCACATCCAGGCAGGAAGAGGATGGAATCTGCCTAACTTCAGAGACCACACCTGGGGCCCCTTTCAGTAGATAGAACCAAGGTGCCCTGAGGATGCCCTAGTCATCCTTGGTTCGCCTATGTTCCAAGTTCTACAAAGATGGGAACGTTACAATATAAGAAATTACATAGTGGAGTGGGATGTAAAGATGTTCACTCCAAACCTCATCTGTCATAACTCTGTGTGTGCTGGTTTTTTTGCGTGTATTTTGGGGTTTCCTGAAAATGTATTTTTAGTTCCCCAGGGGTATGAGAAAGAGTTAATTTGTTTTGTGACAGGTTTCACACTGTGGGCAGGTCTGCCAAAAAGGAGAGGAAACAGAGAACAGCTCTATGATTAATTCTACCTGTTTTTCCCATGAGCGATCACCTGCTCCAGGGGTCATGAATAGCAGGTAGCTCTCTCTCTCCTGAGCTCTGAGAGCTTCGTTTGTTTGGTGACAGCTGAGTGACAAGGCCTGAAACCCGAGCCCATCGCCCGGCCTGATGGGGGGATAAAAACCCTGGATGTTCCCTCAAACATTTCAGGAAATGAAAGTTGTAACGCGATCCCTCCTGCGCCCACATCTCCCCCACTAAACACAAAAGCTCAAAGGAGCCTTCTCGGATTGAATTCGGCTTGGAGTTGATGGAGGGAAAGCGGAGCCCAGCTCTGAGTGGGGGGAGGAGAAGGGAGAGCATTGGGGTTGTAGCTGGCAGGCTTTCTGAGCCAGGGAAGGAGAGGAGAGGAGAGCAGGCAGAGAGCTGGGCGCTAGGGCCCGGGCGTCCTTCGGGGCCGGCTTCCAAGCGGCGTCCCAAGCGACCTGTGCCTCCAGAGAGCGTGGGCCGCTGCCGCCACGGTTCCATCGGTCTTTAGGGTCAAGCGGGAGTGTGAAGTAAAACCCGTGGCCTCAGGCCCCGCGCTGACCCCTGCCGGGTAGCACCGGCTCTGCACTGGGGCCTTGAGGCCGCGGGCCCGCAGCGAAGACTGGGTCCAATTTTTGTTACCCTCTTTTACCTGTTGGGAAACTGTGGGACCCCTTAACTGGTTTTGGATTGAGACAGCCCTTCCAACCCGAGTAGAGTGAACGTGTCCAGCCCCAGTGTCCACAGCTCCCAGGATCCTGAGGCCCAGAAGCCACCATGAACAGGCCTCACTCAGCGCCCTCGCGCTCAGCCTCCCGCGTCAGTCAGCAGCATCCATCTTCGTCCCGCCTCATCCACACAGGCTGTCGAAGTCCTCGGTGGTTGCGGGTGGGGCGGGGTTTGGGAGCAATGGGAGAAAGGGGAGCTGAGAAGTTGAGGCTCTGACCTCTAAGTGGCTAACCACCAATGGGTCGTATTCTCCTGTCAATCACCATACCCTGTGCGGGTGGAACCACCGGCTTGGTAGGAGGAAGTATACCCAAGACCCCTCGAGGCTACTTTTTCTCCTGAACCCAGACAGCTGCGACTGCTTTGTTTTCTTACGATTTTTTTTTCTTTCTCCTTTGGTTCAGAAGTCTTCTCCAAACAACATTATCAGTGCTCATCTTTCTGCCCAAATGTCTGGGGGAAGAGGGAATAGAGAAAATGTAGAAACGTGTAGCAGAATTGGCATGGGAAGCAGAATAACTCATTGTCACAGACCCATCACTTGCACACACTTGCAAATTGCGAGACATTGGGCCAGTAACCTAACTTCTCTAAGCCTCATCAGGGAATCTAGAGATACTTACACTGCTGGGTAAGCTGTGAAGCTTAAATGAACTGAAGTATTAAGTGAAAATGCTTGACACAATAGACATTTAATGAATAGTAGCTATAATTATACATGCTTGAAGCCTCCATAGACTTACACAAAGCTGCCTGGGAAAATTCCCATGATGCTGAAGTTTCCCATGAGACCAGATTATGGCCCATTTCCTCCTTTGGTCTGGGACACTGAAAAAAGCACAGGTTATTCTTGTAGCTATCTAAAGTCTGATTAGCCTTTGGGGGTAGCTGACACATTTCTTAAAGATCTGATTCTAGAATCTAGAGGTTTAACACCAGTAACTTAATTCCAGCATTATATTTAAATCTCCAATACTTGGATTTTGTCATCTCTATTCTTTATGATTTCAGTATATTAATAGATGTGATCATATATGGTAGAAATCCATTGATGAAAAATAAAACCCACTTAAATGTGTCCGAAAATTACTTAGAAGGGAACTAAAGCATTAAGCTCAGTAGAGAATTTAAGGCCCCACCTAAATGTGTCAACATTAGTGTAGAATATGAAACTACTTTGAAGATTTAATGCCTTGTTGATGTTAACATAGTGCTGAACATAATAACACCTGGTAAATATTTTTTGAGTAAATGCATGGGCTGCTGAAATGACAGAGTCTTTAGATAGAACACAACTCCCAGAGTTGGAATTTTGCAGGACCCTCTTGGGTACATTTCTTCTCTTGTGACATGCTAATGACCACCAGAGATGAATAGCTCATTTTGACATATCACACATCCTTCTCTGATTTCAAGGACTTTTTCATCCTGCATTATTGAAAGCAAAATGCAGAGCTGAAATTTGCTTGGGTCAACAAGACACACACACATGCACACACACACACATCTTCTGGGACTGAGTATGGCTTTACTGATAGGAGGTACAACCCTGGCAAATAAAAATATAAAGCCTAGAGAGCAGGTGAAATGTGCACTTGGTGTCTCTAAGAATGGATCCCTGTGTACTGCAGTAAATTCATAATAATTTCATTATCAGTACTGGAAGAAGCATTCTGTAGTCAATCCTTTAGTAGATTCCCCCCAGCATCTTTTCTTCAAAAGCATTTAGTCAAAACTGTACAGGTTTAAATTTCTAGTTCAGGGTTATTCAATTTGTAGATAATCACTATATATGAGCAAGAACAGTTGAACACTTTTGTTTAAAAAATTCTGTATCAGGGATCTCCCAGGTGCCACAGCGGTTAGGCACTGTGCTGTGGAATTGTCGGCAGCAGTGATGTGAGTTCGACACCCGGCCCGGGAGATTCCCACATGGCTTGGCAGACCTCTCCTGCCTCGCCCTGCCTCGCCCGCTCCTCCCCTCAGCAGTGTGTTTCGTTTGATCTGCCTGTTCTGCTCCCCATTCTGTCTCTGGTGAACCCTCTCGCTGCCCCAAGGCTCTGGTCTGCACCCCAGCTTATATGCATAAATAAATAAATAAATCTTTAAAAAAATAAAAAATTTTATATCAGCAAAAACAATTAGTAGTTTATAGGAACGGTTACCAGTTATTAACCATATTTTCTTTCTACATGCCTTGTTTAGCCAGACACCTTAGATTGCATGGTATGCTCTTTACTAATAATACAATAAGAGCACCCCGAATCTTTAAAAATAATTATGTTACACTCACAAATTCCTTGAGGTAGAGGGAGCAGATGCATATTTAGAAATTTACCAAAAAAATATGTTATATACATTTACTCTGCTTCATGAGGTCTGCCTGCATAATTGTATTTGTTCATACAAATGCTTATTTTTGGCAAATGCATGTTCTTTTATTACCTTTATTTGCAAAGTAAAGATTTGAATATATGCAGTACACAGACGAATGGTTAGAAAAAGTGGAAGTTCAGGACCATTGCTTTTAAGAATCTGTCATAATCAGGGAAACATTTGGTAGGAACTATGACTATATTACTGCTAAGTCATTTGCATACTGTGAAATGATTTGCATAGTGCCAGGGACAGAAGTTCTCAGAATTATGCTTTTTGCCACTGCTTTTAACATGACTGAAATAAAGAAATATGTGGTGTTTTTTCTTTCTAAATTGTTCCAGCATCCACATGTTTAGAAACACAAAAATAGGTCCATGTGCTTGCTCAAATAAGAAATAAGAACATTTTATGCCGAGGAATAAGTTAATTTAAATTAGATTAAACTTTGCAGAGGGTTCTTCAAGGAGGTTTGGACAGATTCCAAGCTTTAGCATATCATTCAAGAAATGAAAGACCTCAGGGTATCCAAAAGGCATGTCCGCTCTAAATCAGCTTTAGTTTATGTCAAATAAAAAAATATATGACTGAACTTGAAGAGTGGATAAAGAGGGGAGTCTTATTTCCACTCTGCAGCTGTATCATAGTGAAATAAAATAAGTGTGGAAATCAGGTCCTGCAATTTTAGAATTTCTCTAAAGGATTTCTATATAAGTGCTGAAGTAGTAGTTCCTGTTCAATCACTTAACCTTCATGAAACTGAAAGACTTATTTGTCAATAGCTCAGAAGTACAGTAACTTTCTTTCCGCTGAAAATTAGTTATAGCTAAAATTAATTAGTCCTCATAGAGTTCGTAGAAGATAATATACTATGTTTTCTCTCTTTATATATATAAATATATGTATATAAAATATTTACATATAAAATACATTACATTTTGTGATTTTAATTATAGGCCAATCCAACAGTTGATTGGTCCTTCAACTGTCAAAAGCATTTTTTCCCTTTTGATTAAGTTCAAAAGCAATGAAAAAATAAATCAATTTCCTATAAAATTTAAAGATTTCAACATTAGTAGAACTAGACAAGCACTGGAATGAAATAAATACTTTATTTTTCAAAGTTTAACTTTTTAAGCATTATGTATTAACAAATCTACTGTAAAAACATGCAGATGACAAAAATTAAAATTTGTGACCCTTTTTAAAAGTTAGATCGTGCTTGACCTTGGGATAATGATGATTTCAATTTGAATGAATAGATGGGTAAACAGCACAACAAAAATACCACATTTTTGAGAAGATATGTCAAAATCCACAAATAGGACTCAAGAACGAGTCTAATCTTCCATTATACTTCATATGGACAACACAAATGATTAAGAAAGACCTCTTTTCTTTACTGGTGCTCTCAACCATACTTCCCTAGAGAAGTGTACCAAAGGAAGTATGGTAATGAGGATTAGGAGAGTCAAATGCTGCTAGCCAGTGGGTGTATTGTGGATTGTATTACCTGCAGGAGTGGAGGCAAAATACCCATAAAATAGCCTTTCAGATTCAGTTTGTCTCAAGTTACATTGTGAAATTCAGTGGTTTGGTATGGTTTTATGCCCATTGGCTCTCAAGAATTGAACAGAGTTGGGGTGGGCCAACCCTTGTGCAGAGGACATGAAGGTGATACCAGAGGCATGGGGTTTGTGGTTTTTCTATGGAAAATTCTTTTGGTGATTGCATGCCCCCTGGGTAGCATGGGTAAGAAACGGAAAGTCTAGAGCCTCATCTATAGCTCCTTCTTAGTTTACAGACCAGTCTATATTGTGAAGACTAATTTGATGCAGACTATTATTTGTAATTCCTGCATTGGCCCTCTTTGACCCAGTATACCAAATGGTTAAAAACTGAAATTATATCTTCCATTTATTTAGATAGGACAGTTCTAACATGCCATTTTTCTTAGCTGAGAACTAAAACCTCGAGTCCTGACCACATAATTCACCTAAATATTCTTTAGTTCTCTTGGAAGTGGTATCAACAATCTTGGTATCCTGGCTGAACTTCAGGTTTCAGACCTCCCCTATTCTTGTTTATGTTCCAGCCATAGCTGGAAGTGGTATTTATTCTTTACTTCTGTTCTAGAGTTTAGTTTGGTATTTTTGGGGGAGTAGTTGTTAAGCTGATTGCTGAGGAAATTTTTTTTTTTAAAGATTTATTTATTTATGCATACAAGCTGGGGTACAGGCCAGAGGCATGGGGCAGCGAGAGGGTTCACCAGAGACAGAGTGTGGAGCAGCACAGGTAGATAGTCAGAAACACACTGCTGAGGTGAGCAGTGGAAGGGCAGGAGAGATCTGCCTGCCATGTGGGAATCTCCCTGGCCGGATGTCGAACTCGCGTCACCACTGTCGAACTGTCAACAGCTCCACAGCACAGCGCTTAACCGCTGCGCCACCAGGGAGGCCCCTGATTGCTGAGGAAATTTTGAAGATTTCTCCTAAGACGTATTTTAATTAGTTTAACCCCTTAAGATTGAACAAATAAAAAATGTAATATCTATAAATATTTTTGTGAAAGAAAAATAAAAATATTTGTAAAGTTTTGGTAAAATTGCAAGACCATATTGCTGTATGTGTACTACATCAATTTGGTTACCAGACTGGTGAATATTTCTAGTGAGGAAAAAAAATACTTTGTTTTATAGAACTCAATGGATTAATAAGATGAATGAAGTACTGCTTCAGACAAAGTACATTCACCGTTCAGCCCGGTGTCAAATATTGGATAAGTCATTTAGTAACAATAAACAAGACCAGCAGTGAATTTCTAGTGACTATAATTTTTGGTAAGAGTGAGAGATCATTATAACTTATTTATTTTTCCAGCAATTTGAGTTATCTAGCCATCCCATAAAACTATATGCTTCTTTTCTTTATGTTTTCTTTTTTCACACACTCTCAAAACCATCTCAGGTAGATTTGATGCAATTATGTTTACAAATAGGAATAAACACTATTATTATTAAATGGTTGATTCATTCATCAATATTGGGTAATTAAGCTAGTAGAAAAAAAACAAGAGTTAGTAATAACAGTGGATTAAAAAGAATGAGAGAACTTTTTTTCCCCTCTTCTCTTGATAAGGTTGTGCTTCCAATTAACCAAAGATTTAAGAAAGGGAAAATGTAATGCAAGAAGGGATTAGATGATAGAATGAACTTTTCTGTGTTTGTGCTGCCTACTTGAGCCAATTATTTTGCATACAGGAAGCAAACATGTCAGCACAATGGTCTCACTAAACTTCTGGCCCCTTTGCTTTCACTAAAAATGAATCCAAATATTGAGATATGCTCTCAGTGTTACAATTAAATTAGAAATTTTGCCTATAATGAAATCTCAGAAAAGGTGAAATTCTTGGCCACGTATCTACAAGAAATGATATTAAAAGTCAAGTTTAAGACAGTAAGTAATCATGAGATTTCATACTCAGGTACTGTCTTTGTTGATGATGGATGCAATGGAGAGGTAAGACGTGGAAAGTACCTTTAACTCTGTAGGGACATTTTTCTACCTTGAGAATTTAGCAGAGTTAGAAAACCACCACAGAGAAAGGCCTCTCCCTTCCTGGTAGCATGATTTAAAGTGGCTGTCCCGGAAAGAATCTGTCCACCACCACTGGCTAATTGATAGCAGTGAGATCACATTTATTATAAAGAGTTGACCAGTTAACTATAGAGAAAGTGCTCCTTTGTAACAATGAGTTGGAGAATTATGATTAAAAATGTTATTCATGAGCAATCCACAAAATGGTTCTAGGGTCAAATGTAGCATTAACAGTGTAGATTTGGCCATGGACTCTAGATGCAACCTTATATGGGACCGCCTAATCTCCCTGGCCAATCTTTCCTGATAAGATTGTGGTGTTGGAAACCGAAAACTGTTCAGGTAGCTGAATCACTGCCCTCGAGACAGATTGTCCCTGAGAAACAGGAAGCATAATCACACAAAAAAGCATCAAAATAATGTATATATTTTATAACAAAAATGCAGGCTGGTTTCATTGAATTGCACATAACATGTATTATCACTTATGTTTGGGAGGATAAATATTTTTGTCATAAAATTTTCTAAAAGAGAATCTTTTTTTTCTACAAGAGGACTCTACATCTTTATTGGGCATGATTTTTATTAAAAAGTCCAAAAGAAAAAAATGCTGCCAGAGTACCCCCAGAAAGGTGTTAACTATTGTAAATAGTCATAAGACAATGAGAGATTTTTATCTAACTAGATTTGGTGAATTTATTGGTGTTTAACTGTGTGCTAAACCAAAAACCAAAAACCAAATCTAATGTAAACAGTGATAACTCTTTGCAACAATTGTAGTTATATGGGTTAACAAGTATAATCATGTGTATCATGTATATGAGCTATGGTTACACATTTTTTTTAAAAAGATTTATTTACTTTTGCATACAAGCTGGGGAACAGGCCAGAGGCGTGGGGTGGCAAGAGGGTTCACCACAGAGAGTGGGGAGCAAAATAGGCAGATCCACTGAAGTACACTGCTGAGGGGAGCAGCAGGTGAGGCAGGAAGGTCTGTGGTGCCATGTGGGTATATCCCTGGCTGGGCATCGAACTTGTGTCGCAGCTGCCAAAAGCACCACAGCTCAGTGTTTAACCGCTGCACCAGGGAGGCCCTGGTTATACATTTTTACCAGATTCTTAGGAGTAAGCAAGGTTGTAACTGGTATCAAATTAAAAACAAAAACAAAAACACCACTCCCCAAACCCAGTGAACCTGGGCACTCCGCAACACAGAAAGCAACATACCTTTAGGACTGAATGTTGCAATTTTGTAAATAGATTACAAATTTCAATTAGACAAGCAGCTTCAGTCACCCTTTCCTTCATGCCTTAGTAAACTATAGGTTTGTCAATGTACAATAAAGCTTTTATGCTGTTAGGGGTCCAGTCTGTATTTTTATATTTTAAGATTTCCCTTTATATATTAAATAAGAACCACATTTGCATCAGTGTTCTGTCAAGGAGTATGCTAGCAGTCTGAAAGTCTTACTGTGTCCAACGTGTTGGCAAAAATCTGTTTATTGAGTGTGTAACTTGTACATAATAAATAATTTCTTTTATTGCAATTGTCTAACCTGTTGTTTGTCATCTTATTGTTAAAGAGTTCAGGGAGGGCCTCCCTGGTGGCGCAATGGATTGAGCACAGCGCTGTGGAGCTGTTGGCGGCTGCCATGGCACAAGATTCCTGCATGGTGCCACAGACCTCTCCTGCCTCGCCCACTGCTCCCCTCAGCAGTGTACTTCAGTAGATCTGCCTGTTCTGCTCCCCACTCTGTCTCTGGTGAACCCTGTCACTGCCCCATGCCTTTGGCCTGCACCCCAGCTTGGATGCAAAAATAAAAAAAAATTTAAGGAATTTATTTATTTATGCATCCAAGCTGGGGGGTAGGCCAGAGGTATAGGGTGGTGAGAGGATTCACCAGGGACAGAGTGGGAAACAGATCAGGCAGATCTACTGAAACACACTGCTGAGGGGAGCAGCGGGCGAGGCAGGAGAGGTCTGCTGTGCCATCTGGGAAGCTCCCTGGCCAGGGATCAAACTCATGCTGCAGTGGCTCTGGATAGCTTCACACTGCTGCGGGCAACCCATTGCGCCACCAGGGAGGTCCCAAAATAAATAAACATTAAAAAAAAAAAAGAGTTCAGGGAAAAAAAATTGAGATTCCAGAGAACTGTTGGGAAGAGATTGAGACTGAGTAGCTACTGTCTTTAAGGCTCTTGGTCAAGTAGTTAAAGCTCTAACGTCACCTTTGATGCCCACTCAAGACTCCTTACTATTCTTTAAAATAGAATTTCTGGTATTATTTTGATCTCAATAACCCCCTTTTAGGCTAATATAAAATTTGGGTTCTTCAATCCTAACAAAATCTCATGGGTTCTCAAATTGTTCGTCCTGCAGATGGGGTCAACAGACAATGGTTTCGTCAGCTTAGAAGATGACATTGTAATTTCTTCCTGTTTCTTCTTCTCCTCAACCAGAAAACCTTGACCTTATAGTTTTATAAACAATTGAGACACATAATTTTCTGAGTATTTAATACATATCTCTGCTGTGCTCTTAGGTTGTGAGATGTTTTCCTGAAATTAGAGACTGCCTGTTCCTTTTATAAGGTTCGGGTAAGTGACTCATAATAAGACCCCATCCAAATGCAGGATCGGAGGAGTCTCATTAATCTACATTTTTTCCAAAGTCTTGTTCTTGATTATTCTTGTTTCCTGCGGAATCAAATTTCCTTTTGTGTTCTTTTCTCTCTCCCTTTCATAATGCCAAATTTTATAGCATGGATGGCATCTGAGGGAAGATAAATAGAGGAAAAAGATGGCTATCATCTGAGAGAGTGTATTTTATTATTATTTTTTTAAAGATTTATTTATTTATGCATACAAGTTGGGGTATAGGCCAGAGCGTGGGGCGGCCAGAGGGTTCACCAGAGACAGAGTGGGGAGCAGAACAGGCAGATCGACAGAAATACACTGCTGAGGGGAGCAGTGGGCGAGGCAGGAGAGGTCTGCCAAGACATGTGGGAATCTCCCCGGCCGGGCGTCGAATTCGTGTTGCCACTGCCGACAGCTCCACAGCACAGTGCTTAACCGCTGCGCCACCAGGGAGGCCCGAGAGTGTATTTTATTTATCTTTGTATGACCAGCAGCCAGCTCAGCGCCCAACACCTGCAAGGTACACTTTTTTTTTTTTTTTAAGATTTATTTATTTATGCATACAAGCTGGGGTGTAGGCCAGAGGTGTGGAGTGGTGAGAGGATTCACCAGAGAGAGAGAGTAGGGAGCAGAACAGGCAGACTGACTGAAATACACTGCTGAGGGGAGCAGCGGGTGAGGCAGGAAAGGTCTGCTGGGTCATGTGGGAAGCTCCCTGGCCCAGGATTAAACTCATGCTGCTGTGGCTCTGGATAGCTTCATAGTGCTGCGCTTAACCCATTGTGCCACCAGGGAGACCCAAGGGACACTTTGAATGCATGAAAGAATGACGTTCAGGAAAAAAAGAGACAGTGAATGAGAACAATATTTCTTCTCCTTTTGTTCAGTACAGCTTAAGAGGGATGAGAGGAGCTACACTTGGAGAAATTTAGATGACACATGGGAAAAACCAGGTGGCCAGAACAAGTATGGGACTTCAGGGCTTTTTACTGGGAAAGCCTTTCTATTGGGGGAATTTAAAGAGTGGGACATGGTTATTTTGGGGAAGCGACTTACCCACAGTTTCTAAATTGGCGTTTAACAGGTGTGGTCTGTAGACTAGCCACATCAAAATCCATTGAGGTACTTAAGTTGTATTTAAAATAAATATCACAAGTGAATCTTTTGGAAACTAAAATTTTAGACTAACTCTTCCAGTTATTATTCCTATATATAGCCCAGGTCATCATAATTTCTTTTTTTTAAGATTTTATTTATTTTTGCATAGAACTGGGGTGTGGGGCAGAGGTGCGTGGTGTGAGAGGATTCACCAGGGACAGAGTGGGGAGCAGAACAGGCAGATCAGAAATACACTGCTGAGGGGAGCAGTGGGCGAGACAGGAGAGGTCCGCTGCACCATGTGGGTCAGCTCCCTGGCCAGGATCGAACTCAGGCCACAGTGGCTGGCGATAGCTTGATAGTGCTGAGACTTTAACCCCTGTGCCATTATTTCTTGTCTGTATTCTGTAATATTCCCCAGTGGTCCCCCACCCCTCACATTATGCACCCTCTTTCTAGCATATTCTCCACAGAGCAGCAGCCAGAATGAGCTTTGAATCTTTTCATTTTTCTACTTGAAATCCTTCAGCAACTTCCCTTCCCACTTGGAATTAAATCTAAACTTCTTACTTGCATGTTTTTCACTAATCTTATCTCATTTCATGCTCCCCTTCAGTCACCATACTTCAGTCCTATGAGATTTTAGTGCCTCAAACAGACCAAAGTCATTTACTCTTCCAAGACTTTATGGACACCACATTCTCTGACTCTTAAAATAGCCCCTCATCTGCCTAATCTGTCCTTCCTTATGTTGAGTATTATATCCTCAAAGAGACTGTTTTGTTCTAAGGTGAAGCATAGCAGCACGGAGTTAAAGTACACTGGGCTGGAAATAGCAGAAAACCACAACTCAAACTGGCTAAAGCAGTAGGACAGGCCCCCAGTGGGCCACCCAGGCAGCCTGCTCACAGGCCATCCTGGCTAGACCATCTCCTGCTCGTGGATGCCATCCTTAGGTTGGTAGCAAGATGGCTGCAGTGATCTTAGCATCTCCTCTAATCACAGCTGCATCTAGAGGGACAAAAGGAACTTTCTTTCACTGGAGCTCTCAGGAGGGAAGAAATCATTTTTCAGCTTCCCCCCTTCCTCAACAATCTTTTCTTTGTTTCTTTGGCAGGTATTGGATCATATGTCAATTTATAAACCAATCACTGGTGGGGAGAGTAGGTTTATTGTGATTGGCCTTGACCACCAAGGATTCTTATCCTATTTTGTACCAAGTACACCTCAGGCAGTTTTGTGACATCTACACACCCTTTTGCATAATATTTGAAAATTACATATTTAAATTTAAGTATAAAGAACTATATCAAAATTAATGAATTTGTGATCTAGTAATATATTTTTATTAATTACTATTGGGCCTAATAGCACTTAATAATTGGTCTAATAATAGTGTAATGTTAAAGTAGTAATTAGTATAAATAGTATTTTCAGATATCTGCAATAACTGTAATGTGACTTGAAAAAACTGTGATTTCTATTGGTGACAGTCACAGGTGCTATGAACACTACTTGTTTTATTGCATATAGTAATAATTGAAAGAATGCTAAATTTCACTTAGAGGTTAATTAAAATATATTTGTGATTTTTTTCTCCCACCTAATATATGAACACCTGGAAATTAATCCTGGGTTAAGAACTTCTGGCCTAGATTATTCATTTGAAGATTAAATGATGTAATAATATTGTCGAAGTATTAAGCATAGGACTTAGTACATGCTCAGTGTTTAAGAAATAATAGTTTAAAACAAACAGACACAGAAGTCTCTAAAACCCAAAATGCAAAGTAACATAATTTAAGTCAATTCACTTTAGCCTGATAAACTAATGAGTTTTCATGAAATATGTGCTGCTCCAAAACAGTTTCACATATGAATTCCGAGGCAGTTAGAATAGTTCTGATCAATCGTGAGGATTCTGTCTCTTTTGCAAAGCGATTCCTGGGTCTTCATGAACATGGTGTGGAAACTGTAGCCACTATTGACATATTAAGAGACTCTTTAGTAAGATATGTCTTTTTTCTACTCTGCTAATTCTTACTCAAAATAGTTACTTTTTTTTTTTTTTTTGACATCTAAAGGGGTCCGTGAGTCCTAATCCTGTTCCAAATATTGCCAAATCAGGAAAGGGACAACAGAAATATCTTAGGTTAAATACTGTTGTCCACTCCCTTACTCAGTTTGGGCTGATGCAACAAATTATTATTTTTTTTCAGATTTATTTATTTTTGCAAACAAGCTGGGGTGCAGGCAAAGGTGTGGGGCAGTGAAAGCGTTCACCAGAGACAGAGTGGGGAGCAGAACAGGCAGAGCAACCAAAATACACTGCTGAGGGGAGCAGCTGGTGAGGCAGGAGAGGTCTGCTGCGCCACGTGGGATTCTCCCTTGCTGGGCATGGAACTCCAGCTGCAGCCCCCCACCCCCAGCTCCACAGTGCTGTGCTTAACCCTTTGTGCCACCAGGGAGGCCCATGTAACAAATTATTATGGACATGGCAGCTTAGACAATAAGCAATTATTTCTCATAGTTCTAGAGGTTGTAGGTCTGAGATTAGGGTGCTGACATAGTTGGGGTCTTGGTGAGGGTCTTATTCCTGATTTACAGAGATCTGTTTTCTTGCTGTGTCTTTACATAGCAAAAAAGGAGCAGTTAGCTGGCTGGTTTCTTCGTATGTGGGTACTAATCCCATTATTAGCTCCAATCTCATGTCCTAATCACCCTTCATTGGCCCTACCAAATACCATCACACTAAGGATTTGGTTTCAACCTATGATTTGGGAGGGGGGGATACCAGCTGTCAGTCCATAAGAACCACGAATCTATATTTTTAGTAAGGAATTTCTCCATTCTTGGACTACCTTATACCAAAAAACAAAAGAAAACAAAAAAAGACATAAAGTTACTGACTACTCATAGTCAATCTTAAGACTTCATTTAAGAAGACCCTAGGAGTGAAATTCAAGGTCTTTTTACTAAAAAGGTATCTGTCTACTGTTTACTGAGTTGTAGCGAACCATTTTTTGTGAACAAAGATTTCTTCTCTGGCCTGCAGGAAGTCTCCCCATAGCCTTGGACGTGAGTGCCACCTGCTGGATGCTGAACACATGAACTTTTCTGTACCCCAACCCAAGAAGGGTGAATCTTCTGCACACCTTAATGGGATAGTGCTTAAGTAACACACCACAGATTTTAGGTCACAAGGACAACTGTGATACCTAATAAGTAAGATCATCTTTGGGTAAGTGTGTGGGCTTATAAGAAAAGTATACTCAAGAAACAAGCTCAATGCAAAAATGCTCCACTGAGTTACTGTTTTTAAGTTTGCCAATGCCAACAATATAGTAAACAGCCCTCTGACTATATTATGAGATCATTGAGTTTTACACATTGGTGACATAGACAGTTGGGGGATGGCCTTTTATAGATACAGGGAAACTGTATCTGTATCTTGCAGAAAGGCAGGAAATTAAGGTTCCCTTGTCTGTGACCATATGTTGGTTTTAATGCCATATATTGTAATCCCTTCCTAGAATTTTGGTTTTGGAGATAGAGCCTGTGTTTGGGGTTTAGGGGAGAAGTCTCTCCTTGTATCATTTTAACCGGTTCTGTGGAGTTAATTTCACCTGTAACTTATGGGGTAATTCAGTTGACTGAGACTCACAGGACATTGGGACAACTTATAATTTCCATTGAGGGCAAGAAGGTAGAAATAACTCTTCAGAGGAAATAAATACATGTTGTGGTCTATTAAGAGATTTATGAAGTTTCTCTGGATTGTTCCTTTGGGAAGAACATGAAAATATGCATGGCATTGTTGTGTGCTAGCTACCTGGGAAAGGTGGAGGGAAATGAGCCCTAGGGAAGGGACAGTCACTTAACCTTCTTCCCCTTGGGTCATTCTTGATCACCTTTGCAGAAATTTTAAAGTTCAAGGAGCTCATCCATAGATTATCACTGCTCCAAAGATGGCTTTGTAAATTCTTGACATGATGACAGTTTTCCGCTTTCAGGATTTTACAGAAGCTGGTGATGTATACTTCTCCTGCCCTGGTTTGCTTTTCCTATCACTGAAAAACATCATGCATAATTCATAAAGGAGTTTGTTGCACTAAAGCAAAAATTCTCTTCCTTTGTTTCAAAGTTGGTTAATGGGTTTTTGTGGCTAAATTTCCAAACTACAAAATAGGATTCAGATTGGAAGGGACTCAAGGCAAATAGAACTTTCTGTTTTTATTTCTGGTTATGTCCAACTCAGGACCCTGATAACACGAGAGTGTTGGGACTTAGTATTTTATGGGGCAATAATAGAGCTTTCCCCATAGATTTCTAGTTGGTTAAGAATCTATATTATATGAGATCACCTAACATTTGGTAGTCTTCTTTTTACTGACACCAGTGCCAAGCTAGAATACAGAATGGAGATGTCACTTCTTATACCTACAGTAGCACAATCAGCTCATGATATTGAAATATTGTTGATGTTGCAGGTTCAGACTTTTAGCTTCTCTCTACATGTGCTTCCTGATTTAACTCAGGTTTGTGGGCTGGAAAATATGGACTTACCCTTCACAAGGGATGTATCTCCCTGTGTTATTTGTCCCTTAGATTTCCCAGGATCAATGCTTACATTTTGAGCTCTTCTAGCTTGGGGCAACATTGTCAATAGTTGTGTTTCCTTCTTCCGGCTTCTCTGTCTCATGAGAGCAAACCCTCAATAATTTCTTTTCACTGTGACTTTCCAGTTTTTTTTTAACTGTTGAAATAGTTGGTCTAATAGCCGTACCATGTAGATTTATGTCAAATCTGTAGAATCTTCTGGATATTACACTGAATATGTTACTGCTTTTTCATAATTTGGTTCTAAAAATGTTACTACTAGGCAGAAATCTGGTTCTGAGCCCATGTGAAAGATGAGAGAAATCACAGTTAGATAGTCATATGCTATAGAACTCGTCAGGCTTTGCAAAAAGAATTTGAAACAAGACAGGAATGGAAGTGAAAATCTCAGTGGGTTCTTAGTGTTTCATCACAAAGTTTTGTGGTAAAACCAAGATGAAACCACAAGTTTTACTGCTGCCCAGACCAGCACAGGAAGAATGATTGATTTCAAGGTTAGCCAGGGTCAGGCAGAAACTTGGCTTGTTTTATTCATATGCTCAAACCCCAGACCTACTAAGTTTTGCATGGTTTGGGGTTTCCAAAACAGAAAGTATTTTGGGGTTCAGTCCAAAGCTGAGGTCTGGGGACTGAAAGTAAGGGAAAGTCATTCTGTCTTGGTTTTTACTTTAGCAATGCCAAGGTGAAGGATTTTATGTACATTTACTAGCTGAACCTTATTTTTAAAACCCTTTTCTCTAATAGGAAGACCAGGATTCTCCCACAGTGTCTCCAGACATTTCTACAGACTGCAAGAAGATTTATGTCTTGAAAACTTTCATGGTTGTACAAACCAGGACTCATAGATAATATTCTATTTCTTCAGCTCACTATTTGGGTAATTAGCTAGGGTAAAGTTAGCAAAGTTGCCCAGTCTAAGAGTTGGATATGATCCAATAGTCTAAAAAAATGTTGCTCTTTCAGAATAAGAACTTGAAGAAAACAAAAGAAAAAGTCAAGTTCAGAGACTAAGACCTGCCCTTTAGTAGAGTGTGGGGAATGTGACATGGGGAAGAATGGCATCATTGGCAGCTTGTGGGCAGTCCAGGTTCTGATTAGGGCATCATTAGTGGGTTGGATGAGACTGGCAATGACTCTAATTATGCAGTATTGAGTGAAGATGGCAGGAGGCAAAATCCATCAAGTCAGTTTGAGATGCCCTCAGTTGCAAATAATGGAAAACCTTTCTTTTTAATTTTTATTTCTTTTAAAATTTTTATTTATACATTTTTCAACATGGTTGTTCATTTTTGTGCATTGTTTTAGTTCTCTTCTCAGGTGTGATCAGGACAGCCTTTCTATAAGACTTCAGTCTTACAGGATGTTAATTGTTTTTCTCAACAGGAATTCCAGGACTGGCTAGGTGGCTCACTGATATCATCAAAAGCCTAGACTTTCTTCTTCTTTACATTCTGCCATCATCCTTATTGTTGTCACCTTAGGGTCACAAGATGATGGCTGCATTTGCAGACCTCATGTCTGCAATACAGACAGAAAGGAGAAAAGGAAGTAAAGGTCTGAGGGCAAAAGCTTAAGGGCAAGAGGGTGAAAAGGCCCATTTTATGAGTAAAAGAGAGTTTACCAAGAAGACTCACCCAGCAGATTTTATACATGTCATAACAGGTAGAACTGTGACATGTGCCATCTCAGGTAGATGGCTGCAGGGACTTGGTGGCAGGCTGCAGATACTGGCTGGGTGGATCATGGAGTCAACAATCCCTCCCTCAGTTGGCTAAACATAGGTGGGCAATAATATACCTAGAAACACACAAAAGAGCAGGTGTGGAGAATTCATGGTAGGGCAAGTCTCGCCTATAATTAATACCCATGGAATAATGGCTAGAAGACTGCTGAACTTTAGAAGACTCTCAGGAGGAAGATTCTTTGTGGAGTTCCTGGGGAAGTCCAGAGGTATTGGTATCAGATGATCATAAAGTGATTGTTTAAGTTACAATAATTGGACTTGTGGTGATTTCAATGTCAGGGCATGAACTACTGTTGACCATTACTGTTCTCAGAATGAGCAAAACTACATCTTTCAGGGTCTGTTTTAAGGAAGATTTTTCTTCCTTCCTTCCATTCTTCCTTCCTCCCTTGCTTTCTTTCTACTCCTTCCTTCTTTCCTTTTAAGTTTCACCATGAAAATCTGAGCTTACAGAAAAAGACAAAGAAAAATGGACATACATGTTCCTTTCATTAAGTTGCAATAAATTATTTTTACCTTCCTATGTCACCTTTTTTTCCTATATACAAAATGATATTGACACATACATATACAAATATATTCACTTAGGTATACGTGCACATGAATATGCGTGTGCATGCATCATGTATGTAGACACATGTGCACACATAAAAGCATACCTAGTTATCATTTATCTTATCTGAGCTATTTTAAGTAGATTGCAGAACCCTAGATACTTCAGCATATGTCTCTTAAGGAGATATTTCTGACTTGTGGTAAAAGACTGAAAGAAAAAAGAAATGTGATTTATAAAGAAAGTGAGTATAAGATCCATGGAACATGTACAGAACAGGGATTGTCTATGCAGCTTCATCCCTAAAGATGATACTACCCGGTAATAACCTGCTAAATATGTCAAGCCCTCTATATACAGAGCTCACATCAGAGAGACATGACTTAGAAAACAAAAAATTCTAAATAGTAATTTTTCTAATTGCATTCTAACTTTAAGGAAAACGAAGTTTTCCTTTGAGTATGAAACGTTTTGACCTCTTCTAATATCCTTTTCGTTCATTTTTAAATTATGAAAATTGTTTCAGTTAGAGAAAGATTATTAAATACCTATGAATGTGCCACAGGTATTTGTGATTGGAAGTGAAAATTTAGGAGTCACTTTATATTTTCAAAGGAGAACAACAAAAACTTAATCTTTAAGGTCAAAGGTATGCGAGGGAATGAAATATCTTTGTAAGTAAAATATTGCAGAGAAGGGTTGTTTAGAGAATGAAAACCATGCAGAACAATTGGAGAAGAGGAGGGTTAGTTTGATGTGTGGGGACTTTAAAATCACCAGGATAAAGTTATATTTACAGGGTTTAAAAGAAAAAGCAAGGTAAAGTGGTTGGTACAGGCGCTCTTTTATGCCTACCACGTGGAAAGACCTACCATTTTTTCCTACTGTTGGTGTCAAAGTTCCTGAAGATTGTTCGGCAAAGAAACCCAATCCTCACTGGGGGGCGTTGCGGGAGGCTTGTGGGAAGCGGCCCTGGCATTGATGAATGTGCTGAGCAACACTGCCCCTCCCAGAGACAGAGCTGTTCCTTCCCCATCCTTGAGAGGAACGTGAGTACACCAAGAGCCGCAGGGGAGCCAGTCTTTGCAGGGTGTTGCCCAGACCTGCCAGGTTCCAGCCAAAGCAAGCTCTTTTCAAGTAATTGGTGATGATAAGGAAAAAAAAAAAAAAAGAGTGGGGTTGTTTGGGAATCAAGGGTGAACAGTGAGATGGGAGTTCTCGAGTGGAGGCAGTCAGCCCGAGGTGGGAATAGATTATAGACCTCATGCCCACGATGCTGACGGCGTTTTCTCTCCCTCCTCACATAGCTGGATAACTTATCCTGAAAGTTATCCACCCCCACCTTGATATCACCAAGGTATAATCTGATCAGTTGCATTGTGAGCTAGACAAACCATCTGGTGTGCAACATTAGGTTTTTTTTAAGACTGCTTAAAAGACAAGCAAAATTGCTTTCTTTTCTTCCTTCTTGAATTTTCCTTTGCCACACTTTCATTTTTGCCTGATTATCCTGGTTATCTTCTTTTGCTACTGCCTTTCTCGCCAGACCTCCGCTCTCACTGTTGGCGTGTTTATAAGCTGCTGGGCTAAAGGGGTGGAAGGTTTCCTCACTGGCACTGGCTGCTTCTGATATTTCTTTGGGGCAATATGCTTTTTTATTATTCATTTCTCCCAACTCTGCCTTGAAAGCTCTTTTCCTTTCAATTAGGTAAACCTAACCTCAGGGCTCTATTGATGGGAGAGAGCTTTCAGAGGTTTGCTTGCCAGAAAGGCTGGCCAGCAAGCACCTAGCTCTTGTACATGACCATATGTATGTTCTCTAAGGCACAGGACTCCATTAGTAGATTTTGTTGCTGGAGGGTTTTTTAATTCTTCCCTCTTTCAGAATTAGAAGGATGTTTAAAGTGTTTATTATGAGCTTGAATGAAAGCAAATGAGTGTCCTTATCATTCAAAAACAAATACACCTGTCTGGCAGCAGGAACTCTGCCTGCCTTTATGAACCAGGAAAATCAACACTGTATTCAGAGCCCAGTCAGTAAATCTGGGGGACCTGTAAAGTCATGTTGGAGAAGGTGTTCTTTGTGGAAGGATCCAAAAGTCCACAGGCTCAAGAATTCCCATCGGAAGACCAAACTTAGTAGTGCTTTGTCAGTGTGGGCTCTGTAGTCTCTTTATGTACCCTCTACTGCTCATTGTAGAACATAAGGACTCTGTTGGGTGGGAACACAGAAAAACTAGCAAGCAGGAAGGCTGAGGGGCAAAGCCAAGCCAATACCTATGACTGTTGGGAGGTTAGCATTTCTTCCTGCTATTTCCTGAGTGACCCACTCTTCACTATTCTATTTTTTTTAAAGATTTGTTTATTTATGCATACAAGCTGGGGTGCAGGCCAGAGGTGTGGGGTGGTGAGAGAGTTCACCAGAGACAGAGTGGGGAGCAGAACAGGCAGATCTACTGAAATACACTGCTGAGGGGAGCAGCGAGCGAGGCAGGAGAGGTCTGCTGCGCCATGTGGGAATCTCCCTGGCCAGGGATCGAACTTATGCTGCAGTGGCTCTGGATAGCTTCATAGTGCTGCGCTTAACCCCTTGTGCCACCAGGGAGGCCCTTCATTATTCTTTTTGCTAAAAAGGGAGCTAGTTTAGTTTCAAAACTCAGTTGTGCCATTGTTCTGATTTTCTTTCTTCTAGAATTAAAAATAAAAAATCAAAGTAACTTTGCTTTTCAAAAGGAAAAAATGTCTTTATATGGCCCCAATTCACAAGGCTGTAACACTCAATATTCACTCAGTTATTTGACTAATCTTTGAAGGCCTGTGCATTTTAAGACACCATGACGTTATGGAGAAAATGAAAATATGTGGTCTCTGCCTTCTACAAGTTTGTGATCTAATGGGAATATCAGATACATCTGTTCAGGCCCTCCCAACATACACACTGATCCACACACCCATCGCTCCTGCTCTGTAATCACTGGCTTCAAGGATTTTTCCTAGTGGAGGCAATCTCACTCACCTGCTGCCCTGATGTTTGCCTTCTGTATTTCTAGGCTTTTCCAGGGGGGAATGCTTTTTGGGACAACGTTAGAGTCACCTAAATCAGTGGGATATTATTGTTTCCTTTTACTTCAGCTTCTTGAATGTATTGTAGTTAAATGATTTACCCACACGGGAGAGTTTCCTAGGCCCAGCAGTAGTGTGCGAAGGATATTTTTGATGGAATGAAGGCATTTAGGATCTGTCTCAAAAAATTATCCCAGGGCCTCCCTGGTGCCTAGGGGTTAAGTCTCAGTGTTATAACTGCTTCTGCTAAGTTCGCCCTGTGTTCCATTCTGGCCAGGGAGCTAACCTACATGGCACACAGACCTCTCCTGTCTCGCCCACCGCTCCCCTCAGCAGTGTATTTCAGTAAATCCACCTGCTCTGCTTCTCACTCTGTCTCTGGTGAATCCTTTAGCCTCCTGCACCTCTGGCCGACACTCCAGGTTTTCTACGCTAAAATAAAATCTTTTTTTTAAAAAAGGAATTATCCCAAACTAAGGAATGTTCAAACATATCATTAGTATTAATGAATACAATCAACCAAATTTAGAAGCCAAGCTTATATTTTCAAACTTATGGTAACCTGCAAGAGATTTTGAATGAAATAACCTGCAAGTTTTGAAATGAGCAGAAATGTGTTCAAGTTTTGTTCCATCATTTTCATCTGTATAGCTGTAGACAAATAACTTGTTAAGTTTCTAAGCCTCTATAAAATGGAGATTAGCAATATTTACTTTTTAGAGAGGTGTGAAGACTGACATGATGTAACGAACAATGATGTTCGTTCTATGCCTTGAATTGTTCTTCTGTCCTTGCCGTTTCCTTTACTTATTTACTTATAGGAGAATTATGCCTATATTTTATTTTAGCTCTCCACCCCTTCCCCTCCAGTTCTTGGCTATTCTCATTGTTTTTGTTCTTATTTTTTCTGGCTGATCTTGTCTCTTTGGTTTCCCTCTCTTTCCTCTCTGTGGATGTTTGTTTTGCCTGTGTTTATTTTTCCATCATGAACTTTCCTTGAGTTCCTTTCTCATTTCCCTTTTTGCAGGCGTCTTTTGTTTTACCTGGGGCTCTAGCCCTTTTCACATTGATGTCAACACTCACTGCTGATTTTGGACTTTACTGGGGAAAGGGGGTGGAAGGTGTGGGGAGAGAGCTCTTTGGGGCTTAGAGAAAGGATATTGGGAGGTTGAAGTGGTTGGTGCTGGCTGTATGTATTTTGCTGACATACATTCCAGTTCCTGGCCAAAGTCTGACACTTCCCCCACAGGTCCTCAGGGTTTTTGAGTCTGTTCTGATTTCACTCTTTCCCTTTCCTCCCTACTTCTCTACCCCATTTCAGTGGAACTCAGCTCTTCCCTCCCCACCTTCCTGCTGTCTTCCTTTCTCTGAAACATGTTTTACCTATTACTGTTCTTCATTTTACTAATGTGGGCTTAGTAAATGGGACACCCATTTGTAAGGGGAGCTATTTCTTTTTATATATATATATATTTTTTATTGTTATTTATGTCTTTTACATTTTGTATTCCCCTTGGGTAGCCCACAACCAATTCACCCGTGATCCATCTCCATGGTCCCTTGTGTTCTTTTCTATTCCATTTTGTGCCCTTTTCCTTCCCTCCCTCCACCTCCCCCCCCTCACCCTCTGAGTGTCTCTCTCCTATTTGGTTTCCTTATAGTCCTGTTATAAGTGAAACCATTCAATATTTTTCTCTTTCTTTCTGGCTTATTTCACTGAGTATGATCAAGGGGAGCTATTTCTAAAGGGGGGACTATTATTGATAATAGCAGTTAGAATAATAGGATAGATATTATTATAGAATAATAGAATAATAGGGTGTGTGGGTAGCACTACTACTCACATGAGGCCAAAAAACAAAACTGTGGAAACTCGTGACCCTGTTCATTGGGCACAGATTCTTAATAGAATCCAGAGTTCAAAGGAAGGAAACAAACTAAGGGAGTAGTGAGTGGTGACAGGAGGAAGATGCCAAAGTATTTCTTGCATTTTAATTTTCACAAACATTTATTCATTACCCACACCGAGCCAACCAGTGTGCTAGTCTGTGGGTATAATTTGATGACCAATATATAAAAAAAAGTTTTGTTTTTAGTACTGTTGATGTTTACAGTTGTATTTTAAAGAGTTAGAATCTCTCTGCAACTCATATCTAGCATTTTAAATTTGAACCTAGTTTTCTACCTTCCAGTTACT